>VKOC01017158.1:0-100539 GCA_009364415.1 Spea multiplicata
TATATATAGATATATATATATATACACAAAGATTTGTTTGTTTTGTTGTATTGATATATAGACAGGTTGGAAACAAACAATGTTCTGTTTTTATACTATATATTACATTGTACTAAATGTTACGATATATACATTTTTTCTATATTTGATTGCTACACAAATAATATATGATTGCTTGGAAATGTAATATTTGCTGCCAGCCGTAACGTGACTTTTGCATAAAGACTGTAAACATACAGTGCCGCATCCATATCTCGGAAAGAGACCAGGTATCCTTCCTATGCAGGAAACCTCACAGAAAATGTTTTTGCTAAAGAGCCCTCTGTTTAATATGTGCACAGATATATTCTAAATATATAACACATATACATATGTCTCACAATCTTTTAAACTGTGCAAATTCTTTTTTTAAATTAAAAAATGAAAATTAATTTATTATGCATCTTGCCAAGTTAAAAAAAAAAACTATTTACTTTGAATTTGCTAGAAGTGAGGTTTCTTTGTGTACTGAAATTAGTAAATCCTTAAATTAAGTTTAAAAGGATGCAATGGGTGCAATACATATACTTTCTATACATATAACATAGACTACAGTTAGTCTAGCATACAGTATAATGTAAAGTACAGAAGCGTTACCTGCTACTTGGTGATATGAGTGTCTCCTACCCCAGATGTCAAGGTCGGAGCCTTAGAAGCCTGTTAGAGCAATGGGATTTCCAGGCTGCCTCAGAGCCGGTCTCATCTAATTCTGTTTCTACAGGGAAAAAAGGAGAAATTGTTTGTTTCTTTTTTTTTTTTCATTTACAGGATAAGGAAAAGCGAGAAGAATTTATATGGGTGCAATCAAAGGGTTGAAGGGCTTCGCAACCTAAAGGCCTGGGCTGGCCTTAGGATGTAAGACAAATGCAAGCATCTGGGATGATGGATGATGTCACAAATATGAAAGTAATCATGTCACGGCAGGGGAAGTATTCTTGTCCATGGCTAAAAACAGCCTGTCTTGCTTTAGGTCTTTGGCAGCAGTCTATTGTTCCTTGTGTTAGACCTTCTCCTGCTCCTTCCCCTTTTTTGATGAAGGTGCTGGTCGGTAGACGAGGGTTGTCACAGAGTTCCGGATTCCATGTACCGTTTTCTGGTTGATGGGTTCATTATGAGATGTAGTTCATATTTTTGGTTAAACTTCTTTTGGAAACGGTAGGGGTGTTCCAGAGATGGAGATTCTGTGAGTGGTAGCTTGGATATAATTATTAATGTGACAGCTGAGCTGGTGTGGTAGTGGCTGGTGGTAGGTGGGTACTTTTTAGAGTATTTCTGGTTATGGTGGGAAGTTTACATGGAACACTGGTACAAGAGTTGAGCAAAATACATTTTTACTGATATTTCCTGATGTTTAACCCATGTTGTTTGTTAACAAACGCTGTGTTCATATTTTCCAAAAGAATGTCATGCGTGTCTATTTCGGTGAGGGGCATGACCAATCAACACTACGCCACTCAAGTTATTAATATCTCAAATACAAATTGGCTCTCTCATAATAGAAACAATGTCCCTTTGTTTCTCAATCTTTAGCACAGCCAAGATCATTATAAGTTGATATTAAGATATTCACAAATAACAACACAACAGCAGATGGATAAAGTGGGAAAATGAACAGCCTAGTGGATTTTGTTCGGAGTTCCCCCACTTAAATGTAAAGTGAATTCAAGGAAGGAGGTTACGTCAAGAGAAATGTACCGCTGCTGAGTTCAGAACCCCAAAGAACTCAACATATTCCGGTGGATATCAGTGAATAAATAATTAGCTTTATACGCTCTACTGTGTCTAGATAGTTTGTTCTGCACTCCAGATGCTGAGGTTTAAAAGTAATGGACTTGAAAAAGGAGAAAAAATGCCAGCATTCAAAATGAAACATAAAAACTAGATAGTTTGCTACTGGATTTTGCCCAAAGCTCAGACATTCTAAACTCTCTATTCTGTAGATGAAACGTTGACACTAGCAAGGCTGATTTTTAGCAGGGTTGACTGGTTGATAACCTTGTGACTTTTATAGACAACCTGGTTCCCTTTAGGTGAAACCAATAATATATTTCAGTTGAAGGTCATCAAATTATCTTGTCCTACCATTCATGTGTGGTCCTCGATATGCAAGGGACCTTATTGTGCAAGGGACTTCAGTGAATAAACAGCCCAATTTTGGATAATCTTTTCAGAAAATGAGTCCTCACCACTATATAGAAACTCTTATGTTTGATAATTTCAGCTCCTGCTATGTCATTTAAATACATTAGATATGATATGTATAGTAAGTTGCTTGGTTATAATACTTTTTCCCCAATGCTAACAGCTTTAATGCAAATTTGGAACAATGATAAAATAATGTGAGGTTAAACAGACTAGCACAACTACCTTTAGACAACAGGAGTAATAGGAGAAAAAGTCCTCTTTGTCTCACATGCCTTATAACATGTATGGGTACGTGCATACGCGCCTGTGGATTTACAGAGCATATCATGATGTGCCAAACAGATACTTATACCTGTTCATAGTACGTTACAAAAGACCACTTTACTTTTTTTAAAACAACGATAGAAATAGGTGCATTCTTTTACCTATTCAATAATTTCTGGGATTCTGTCCTACATAACGAATGTAGGAATGCAGAACTGAAAGATACCTCTAAAATGGTAAACTGAAAGAATAATTGATCCTTTGTCACAGAAACACAAGAATCTGGTCACGGAATATAAAGTGCCATTTGGGCATCTGAGTCCCGATGACAAGTTTAGCCTGGGCATGATTAATAATTGAAGCAGACTGTTCTTTCCAGATGTTGATTTAATATTAATGAGCAAAAATGGATCTTGCTTTAAGTCAATGTTGAGAAGTAGTCTACAGCATTCAAATTTCCATGCGGAATAATATGTTTGTAGATGAATAGATAGTTTAATGAAAAAGAAAGAAAGAAAGAAAGAAAGAACCAATCTCTGACTCTCAAATTTTAAAGAATATAGTTATTGCCTGTTAATTTAAGTAATAATAATAACTATTATTTGTGTGTATATTTATACACACACATATATATATATATATATATATATACAATAATTCCAGAAACGAGTACCATTATGATGCAGCATTAAACTCACACTGTGCTTAACAGCTGTGGAAAACAGAAAAATACAATGCCGATTTCACCATAGACGTTTACAGCTTCTCTGACAGATATTGATGTGTAATATATCTGCCAGGAGTTATTGCCTCTTTGTTTACTATAGTAGTGCAACAAATTATTATGTTAGGGCGCTCAGTGTTATATATGACGGTTTTCATGAGGACTAAGTGTGGGGGAGAAAACCAAGACATTAGATGCATGATCCTGTGTCTGACTGTGTACATTATAGTCAGAAACACTATTATTGATAATCTTGCTACAATAATACCATAATATTAATATACTCAGGGTACATGTTGAAATAATAACAAAAGTGACTACAAGGACCAAGAGTACTTTTAAAGCCTCTTGGAGTGGTTTTTGTCCACAAATCTCCAGAATAAAAGTGCGACATACAGAAATAAATTACATTTTCCTATTTGTTTGAGAACACTACTACTACTATACTTCACTGCATCTGATTTCTAAATTTTCTGTTTTTTACATAAAAGTGAAGAATTGTCTCCTGTAGGTTAACGTGATAATACTCATGTAGAGGATGAAGCATGAAAAGCGGCCTACTATGGAAAATGGAATGTCCCATCCATCCTTGATGGGATTGTCTATTCATGTCCGGCATGCTAGTGCCACTATAATATATCACGCGGGTGTGTGATATGGTCATGTTTTTGGTTGGTGTCAATAAAGAGTTAAACGAGTATTTGAGAAAAAAGGTCTGGACTTGTTATGGCATCACCTTTTTCTCTGTTGAGAAATGATCGTTAACAGCAATGGTGTATTTCCTGTAATTTGAAATGTATTATTTTGTAGTTCTATTCTATAGGGGCTCATTAAAGAACACATGGGTATCGCCAACTGAGAAAACGTTACAAATAAAAGAAGAATATAATCCCTGATTTTGGCAGGTTTCCGTCACACGTGCACAGTGAGATGCGGCTATTAAATTACACTGCTATTATAGTAAATTGTAGAGTTACCAACGTGTTGCAGTTTTGGAGAGTGAGGACTCCAGGGGTATTCTAATAAACTTTGCTTGCAAAACTAAAGTTGATCTACTACCTTCTCAAACCCGTTTAATGATATATATATAATAGGGAGGGAAGGTTAGATAATGACCCCTGGCGTCGGCAGGGGGGGCAACATTTTAAACTTCGCCCCAGGCGACATTATGTCTTGGGCCGGCCCTGGTGGTAGGGACATATATTATATATACCGGTATTATATATTGGAGCTTCACATCTGTAGACATCTCAGAGGCCAACATTTGTAAAATGATCAATGTTTTAACATTATTACTGATTTAGTAAAGTCTGATTTCATTGTACATTGTTCATAATAATAGTGCTGCTATGTAGAGAGGAAGACTGAAGTACAAATTAGGTCCAGACTGACTATCTGGGGCCCGGGGAAATAGGTGGTGGTCCACTGGCCAAAACTGCCCGATACTACCGTAGTGAATGCCTGCAAAATGGATATGCATTTTCAGCTGTCTTAAAGTGCCAGAGTCACCTAGTCATCCCCAATCTGGCCCTGGTACAGATCAAACTGTATACTGCAGCTGAAACACTTCAAGGCTAATATGGTATCTCCTCAGTGTGCCAAGTTTATTATTAGCATATTTGATATATTTCATGAACCTGGACTTGTGCAGATTGATGCTCTTTTGTATTGCCTTGTGTTTTGGACTTGTCTAATAAGCATTCTCCCCTGTTTTTGCCATCTTATCTGCAGTATTATTCTCTGTTCTCCAAACTGGGACCAGATGATTTGATCAATAATATGTTCCAGGTGCAGATGGTCTATTTTGGAAAAAGCTATTACTGCAAAATCATCACTGCTGCTATCCGTTTGCCCAAAAAGTCCCTTCAACCTCATTACTATGATGGGTTTTATTATGATTCCCAGCATGGGACACCAAGCATTAGATGACAGATTCCCTTTATCCATAGCCGAAGTTTAAAGACTATAACATTTTGATTTCCACACCCAAAATTAATTCCAGTTCTACCTTCGATATGATTTATAATTGCTTTTACTTTAAAACATATCTTCCTAAAACTCTTATGATTAATACTTGTTAATGCTTGTTACTCGTAGAAGGTACAAAAACTAGCACTTTGTAATCTTGTCCTAAAGTTTCATCCTCCTCTCTCCACCCTTACAAAGCCTCCCAGAACCAATCAACAGCAATCAGCAACTTAATAGGAAAGAGATAACTTTTGAAGTGGAGAAATCATGCAAGTCTTCAAATCTAAGGTAGGCATCAGACAAAGATTGGCACTTTCAGATTGGATAATGTTTTTAAATAACATTTGTAATAATTTGTATCCAAAAAATTGAGTTTTTAGTTGCAGTGGATACGTTCTGTTAGAATTTAACTTTACTTTGTTGCTTTTTATGTATACAAGTGACTTGGGTGCACCCTTGCATTCTTCCAATGCATTCTCTCCTCAGTCCTGAACCTTGCCACCATCCATCCATCTGTGTGATTGGAACGTTAGATGGTAGGGACAAATTGACTCCATACAGAAACAACTTGGTATAACAAAGAGAGGCTGCGGGGACTTCCCAATTTATCACTCAAGGGACAATGAATGCTTGTTACTTATTTTGATGTCTGGTCCTTTACTTGTTTTTGCCTCAAAAGATACAATGCTATACATTAAATCTCCTTTGTTTGTGCCTGTGAGCCCCACACATGTGTAAGAAATCATTTTTATACTACGTGTCATCTCAGTTCTTCTCCTTGCCGTGTGTCTCGTGCTAAACCTCTAGTTTAAGCCTGTACAAGTCAGGAGGCCAGAAATGTTGTATATCCTTGACTGAAAATGCACTGGGATATCCAAAATCTGTCCAAGGACTAAATGATTGAGTGGAATAAAATGTGCTTGTATAGAGGGGAGCTGTGTGACGGTAACTTGCGCTCATGTATTTCCAGCATGGGGCCTATCACAGTTGAAAGAAAAGGCGTAATCAAATTATAATTGGTCGACTTCTCCTCGATTCAAACAATCTCTTGGGTTTTTGTGCACGTCAATAGAATATTACAGAAACATTATATACATATACTAAATATATGTGATATCCTTTAAACCTTTAGTGCTTTATGTAAGTACAATATTCAATTTGATGTTATTACAATCAATATTTTTTTTCCTGTCACTTTACTTGAGTTATAATGGATGGTCTTAATTCAGTTGTGTAATATGACAAAGGTTTTGGGCCACTTTAAAAAAAAAAATCTTTATTTTTCCCCATATGTTTTACTTGCAATTGCACATATAGCTACTGGGATGTTATACAGATGTTATGTTTTGTCTGGGTCATTTCTGTGCTCAATGTGCATCGCATATGGTAGATCTGTGTTGGACAGGAGGGGATAATCTGCATTGAACATGTTGTCTGCTACATATGTTATTTTCACCTCCGTATTACTATGTTATTACTATGCAGTCGCAGTGCATAGTAGGGAATGAGATCTGCTCCCCCTCAGCAGAAACTATGGATACGGTAAGTTTTTGCATGGAAGTATTTGAAAACAATTCATGGCTTCCCTACTTTTACAAAACTCCTTGCATGAACATTGAAGCCTGTAAAAGTTCTGCGGAAACTCCGAATATCTCTACCTGCTTCTAAAACATCATGCACCTCATGCCACGCACCACAAACATCATGGCATGCATATGGGTTACTGCCCATGTAACCTCTGGGCGGAAACACCATCTTTTTCAGTGAAATTTGTGTGGTACAGAAAATTACATTTTTACCAATTTTACAATTTTTAGAATACGGGCAAGACCTTCTCTAGCTATGGGCAATAGCCCTGATATGGACCACCATGGGACAACCTCCATATATCCATACCAGAGGTCAGAATTGTGTCGTGTCACTACTACATTGAGTATACACTACTGTAAAAGCCTACAGTAGTGGGGATGTGGCTTGGTTCCCAATGTAAATAGTTGTGCCTTGAATGAGCTCCAGGAAAACAGCGTATTGACCTAAGTCTAATATCGCACGTGTCCATTCTTTATCCAGAGGGTTTAATCATCATCAAAATAAGTCCGCTAGCAAAATGGTTATATGGTCCCCACTGCAGACTTTTGTTGCAATGCGTGGGACAGATTAGCGAAAAGAGGATAGCTATTGGGAGAATTGTGTATGGCTTACGCTTATTTATACCCAAGCTAAAATTATCTACATGGCCGCAAGCCGGAATAATACAAATTTCACATCTCTTCTCTGCTGGCCTCCTCCTCCACGTTGAAATCTTGCACAAAGATTACTGCCTCCCTACTGGAACTCTATAGTGAGCGATGCTACAGAAAGCAGATCTACCGCTGACCTGTTGCTACTGCTAGACATTTCCACGTCACATTAACAGCACTTACAGCGGACCAGAGCAGATCTAGCAGAGCAGAAATTTTACAAAGTGACTTGCGGCAAAGGTGGCATCCTATGACAGTGCCATGTTTAACGTCACAACCCATTCTACTGCCAATGTTTGTCTCTGGAGACGGCTGCCTATGTGCTTCATTCTATACACCTGTTAGCAATAGGGGTTGCTGAAACACCTAAACCTAAATGATTAAGAGGGGTGTCCCAATAATTTTGTCCATATAGTGTATATACTATATGTATTTCAAGCCCTGGGCTTTTTTTGGCAAAACATAACATGCGCTACATTGTGTTCGCAAAATGAATGATCTTTATAATTACAGTCCAAAAGCCTGACAGTGCTATCCAACAATGTATGTAAAATAGCATATTAAAATGTAGGTTACCTGAAATATATCTAAATTTATCTTATTCTCATGAGATAACTTGGGTTGAAGGCAAGACGGCTATTTTTAAGCAAATGTCAAAAGAAAATCTTTGATATTTGGTTGTGGGCTCCCACTTTTCATAGAGGCATTTCCTAAATCCATGTTTGATGAGATTCCTCTGCTATAAATTCTGTAAATTCCCTCTAGTCTGAAGCAGCACAGAGTGTGCTTCATGGAAATGTCATCTGCCAGCACTGCAATTACTCACACTCTGGCAATCATGTGCACATTTCAGAATGGGTCGAATTCAGGTGAGAATGAGAACCAGCAATCAAGCCTCTGGAATTGAGAACAAAGCCATTCTATTTCATTTGCCATCAACACAGCCATCAAGTCCTTAATTACAAGGCAAGTGTCAAGCCCAGCTGCTGTGTGCCATATTATTACGCAGTCCTGTTTTAAATCAGTTTTGTATCGATGAACTGCAAAAAAAGGAACCCCCCAACGCAATTCCAGAAGAAAGAATTTGGGACAGACTGACATAGTGGTAATGGGTCATAGACAAAAAATAACAGAAGGTGCTTTAACTATTTAAAACTGTTTATGCCGTTTGCTTTATTTTCTAGAACCAGAGAGACCATAAATTGGATGTGAGATACAAAATTAATCAATGTTTATTTTTGGATCTATTCAGCTTTCCATGCAAATACACATTACTAAGGCTTAAGGGTGCTAATATGGATATACTGAAGCTGTATTGATCCTAGAGAAGATATTGCCTTTAGTCTAATTTATATAAACTAAATATGTATTTTATGTATTTGTATACTGTCCATATATAGTGGACCTGTTTCATTCCATCTAAAGAAGAGACCTCCGAGATTCTGATAATCACCGTGTAAGATAAAATAGTAGACACTCCAAACTTATCTCAGCTGCCCTTCAGCTGCCCTCATGAGCAGCATTACGATCATTATATTCAGCGCTTTCACTTGGACAATAAGGAGAGCATTAAGGACATTCTATCCCAACTTGTAGAACTCTGTGCTCCATACAACTTGAAGGACTTGGGATCCAGATGACCCGTTGTTTTTAAATTGTAAGTTATTTTGTGCAATCCGATTTACTTGAATGCTTCCCCAGTGCTTTATTCCAGAATGCAGACTGGAGGGGTGTGACAGCTCATATTTGACACAGAAGCCTGAGAGGTCCAAGTTCTGAACATAGTGATCGGAATGCTGCTCATGAACCAGTTCTGAACCTTTATGAAGGAGAACTGATCCTGCTACACAAGTGTTTTTTTATCTTACACAGTGTTTTTACTGTTGGACATTATTTGATATTTTTTAGCGCACATCTTCACTTTTCTACTCTGCCTCCTGCATAAGACTGCAAACCTGCTACTTTCAGCATGAAATGACATGACCTGCATGTCAAATACATGTACTCCATGGCAATACACTGCCAAGTTGCTATTTCTTCCTTTTCCACCAGAAATCCTCTCCTGTGCATTTCAGTGTCACATTAACCCTCTGCGGGAGTAAGTACTTTCTTCTGCCCATGTGTGGGTTTGTGTGCCATGTGATTGTGTCAGTCAAGCTGTAAGGATATTATGTGCCAGCCACCTTTATGAAATGATATATGATATACGTACCCTTACATATATCACCTAGTATGCCTGCTCGCCTCCCAGTGGAGATACATTAAGTACAATGGGATCATTAGGCAGTATGAGCCATGCAAATCTGCACTAATAAGAACCACTGAGGTCCAACAGTTTGCAGGAGGAACAGCCAGAATTACTAGTATCAAACTTTCAATAAAACATATATATATATACAAATATCTTGCATGTTTAATTACACAAATTCCCTTCATCTCAAGCACTCTTTCTTTGTTCTCTTCTTGGTAAGTCCCTCACAAGACTTAAGACAGGGCAAGGCCAGCAATTATTTCAACTAGGAACAAGCCCAACCAAAATGGGTCAAACCCCATCTATCATGCAGAGACTATCTAAGGTACGATGAACATAATTTAAACCTAAGTGTTATACTAGCTCGTATAGCTAGATGCCATAGAAGAAGAAAAGAGGTGGTTATGCCTATTACAGATCTCAGGGTTAGATCTCCCTCTTTATACTCTTGTCACGCATATCCAGCCAGCAGCTACACACTGCAGGACCTTATCTATTTTCGGAGCACTTTACCTGGTGTGAAAGATGGCATTCCGGGCCTTTGCCTAAATTTGAGAGAGATCCAGGGCTTAACAAGTTCCAATTTAAAGGAAGCATTAATTGCACCTTCTGCTAGCATGTTAAGCAACTAAACCCTAGCAGGTCTGTCAATTTATTCTTTCCTCCAAAAATGTCTTCACTTATAAGCAACATAGAAACTTTTACTCAAACAACCTATTGCTTTTGTGTCACAAGACAAAATCTTATGTGACTAAATCAACGACTGGAAAGGTTCGGCCCTTTGTTAGTTCTACAGTAGGAGCGATGCATCTCATGCAGCATTTAGTTACTATGGTGATAAGCTCAATAGAGTAGGTGGAACAGCACCTTTAATTATTTCTTTTAAAAAAATTATTGGACGTAAAGCTGCACCTGCTTCATACATCATCACCTTCTACATCCCCTCACTTTAGGTGAGTTGGCCAAAATGTCCAATTTACACATTCACTAAAGCCGCACATTCCACTGCACAAACTAAGTTTTATCATTATAATTGTGGCTTTACCTATATTTGCAATTTTATAATTAAGAACAAATCACAAAGAATTTGAATTAAATAAGTAGCACCAAGCAATATAAAATGAAGGCTTAGAACTAAATACATTAATGGAGCTTAAGAAGGAGAAAAAAATAAATGAAAGAGACTCGCTCCTTTTACTGGGCTCCTATTGTCCTCACACAATAGTTCCTCAGGTACTTTGTCAGCCTGCATGGTGGGAAATATAGTTGCCTCCATGATGAATTAACCGAGTTGTGTCTAATTTGACATAGTATCCACAAAAGGTAGGCGTAACTCCAATTTCGTAGGGAGTATTACATATACTCCATTAAACTCCATCAAAGTATTTTCCATCTCTTTATTCCATATCAAGTGTGTCTGGCTCTTGACATTTACTATATTTAATATGAAAATAAAAATAGTTATACTACTTTAATGGAGTTTATGTAATACTCTATTAAATTCGAGTGCCGCCGACATGTTGGGATTCTCAGTAATAATTTGGGTGCTTGTGTCCAGCCCGTGGTTCGCAGAGTTCTCACCAAACTTTTGTGGGAGTCTTAATTTGAGCCGAGATGGCTAGTTATTGTATTTTCTAATTTGACTTACTTTTATATGTTATTGAAAATTTCTATGGATGGCAGTATAATGAGTTCCTTAAAAATAGCCATTTAATCCCAGGACAGAAGTAGTCAATATTACGGCAAAATGGTAAAAACATGTATATAATACATAAAAGAGGTAAATTACATTTAAAAAAAATATCTGCAATGAAGAAATAACTACAGAAAGGACTAAAGAGATACAAAAATCTAAATAATGCTTTGAATAGAGAATAGAATAGACATTGGTAACATTTGGAAGCCCTAGTATTTCAAGAATGTTTTTTTTTTTTTTTTACACCATGAAAAGCAAACAGCGATTTCCAATTTCTATTTTGTATGAATTTAGTGTCCGAAGAAGATATGTAATGTATTATTTAGAAGTGCAGGATCCGGAAAATATATTATAACAGAATTGAGTGAAACCAGCTTTAGAAACTTATAATAAATAATTGAACAGCACGTGCAACTGACAGGCCACTAATGGAATTCGGTGTAAGGGAAACATGTCAATACTTCCTGTTCTGCCTCACGAGATCCACCTCGGCTTAGAATGGCTGGCGGAGTAAATGGCCGCTATCAGTCTAGTTCCTTGTAAATAATAGAAATAAAATAACGAGCCCCTGAAATTGTTACCCTGTCACGAGACGGCGGTATTCAAAATGTTGATAAAGCAATGGCTACCATCACAGTCAGAAGTGATAATGTATTCCTTGGAGATAATGATATCGTTGCGTAGTTCTCTGTAATGGTATATGCTGTGATTTTTATTTTTTTTTCTCACCTGAAATTTATATAGAACCAAAAATAGATATGTTCATAAATTATTAATTAATAAGAATATATTACATCTATGTATTGCAAAATGATTATATTATTCTGGATTCCACTGTATCTTTCAATGAATTAATTCAATTTGTTATGGTTTATTTCATAAGGGTTATTAATTTTGATCATGGGGTACTGCTTAAGTATTTGTACTACTGCATCCAAAACAAAAATCAGAAAGACGATTAGGGAGAAATACAATTCTAATGGCATTTAAATATATTACCAGCCAACTTAGAACTCCTTGATTGATGACATCTGAATTTTTCATTCCCAAATCTCTTTTGTATCTCACGAGCTGAAAATTAACTGCCAGTAATTCGGGCCCAAAATCTTGGGTCCAATTGATCTGTCTGACTTCTTCATGAATCCACAGCTTAAAATACAATTAAAGAAAAAGAAAAAAAAAATCAGTGCTGCTTCGTGTACATTTTGGGTTCCAAATTTATACAGCAGAATAATAATTCACGCAGACAATTATTGCATAATTTTTTTTTAACATATTGAGAGTTAAGAATGTTCAGAATTATAGCTAACCTTAATATTTATTAATACATATATCATGGATACGTATATTAATCGAAAAGCAAAAAATCCACAGCATAAACAATAACAAAAATAGTAAATGGCTCAGGAACACTCCCAATATGAAAAATATATAAAATAATGTTTGGGTTTTCTTTGTTAATTATATATTTTAATATATTTATTGGTGCATATTGGCATATTGGATCCTTTAGGATTCAGGTACTTTAAATTTATAATGTTGAATTTATAAAAAAAAACCTTGTGGTGAAGGTTCAGAAAACATTAATGTCAGATGAAACATATAATTCTTTTAAGTGTAGAATGCATGCTGTCTCACAAAAAAATAATGCCTAAGGCACAAAAATAATTTTGGATAGCTAACAAAAGATGAATAGACAACGTTGGTTTGAACAGCTTTATAGAAATTCTCAGCAAGGTGTGGAGATTTTTTAACAAAATACGGATAATGTGGTTAACTAAAGAAAGGAATTTACCCAAGGCATCATTGTAAAAAGAATTAAATATATTATTTTGATATTAAGGGACTCAATAATCAATAGATTAGTGCATATGACTGGAGGGAATTCAAAGTTATATGGATATTTACAAAGTTGTCAAGAAAGCTACTAACTGTATTGATCTGGATTGTAAGCTGGTTGGGTGCCCTCACGTTTGGTTTCTGTAAGTCCAAATTGTTATGTGATATGCTACATGTCCTTACCCATTGTACAGCACTGTAAAATATTACGGTGCAATATCAATCATGAAATAATAATCTCCAAATATACAGAAAAGTCTTGTCAGCCTGGGAATTGTTGGTTACACTTGGTGAGGTCATTCTCAATGATGTTGAGTGCATGGAGGAGAGGGGCTGATGGATAGTGTTTTGTGTGGGTCGGATAGGGGCTACTGGATAGTGCTGTGATAAGAGGCTGAGGGGCTAATGGATAATGCTATGTATGGGGTGTTGCTATATAGTGTTGTGCAGGGAGTAAGGGACCACTCCACTAGTTTTGTGTGGGGGGCAAGTGGGGGACATCTCATAATAACTACATACAGTAATTCTATTGTGCTCTACCTAAATATATACACAGAAACAAAAAACAGCATATAAGAACCATTGGCCCATGTAGTCTACTAATTTTCCCTGATATAAAGACTTTTAACAATCCCTGGTCATGTCTTAGGTTCAGGACAGCCTTTTACATTATTCCAGTAATTAACCAAAGCTAATACTACTAGACCAGCAACAGGTTCATCATAAGTAACCGGATTTGCACATTTGTTCAGAATATCTTATTTCTCTCTGAACCTCACATTATGTTTGTGAGCTGTACAGCAGGACTGCACAAGTCCATTCCTAAAAAATCACAAATATCCCAAGAATTCTTTGAATACCTGCCTGGAGAATGCATAATACCTGTTATAAAGTTTGGTGGAGGAGGGACAATGGTCTGGGGCTGATTTTCAGGGTTTCGGTAAGGCCCTTAGCTCCAGTGAAGGGTAGTGTTAATGCTACAGTGTACAAATTTATTTTAGTCAACTGAATGCTTCCAACTTTGTTGCATCACTTTGAGGAAGGCCTCCGTGCACAGAGCAAGGTCTATAAAAGACATGGTTTGATGAGTTTGGTGTGGAGGAACTTGAGTGGCCCGCACAGGGCCCTGACCTCAATCCCATCGAACACCTTTGAGATGAATTAGTATGAAGAATGTCGTCCAGGCATTATCATCCTACAAAATTTCATGATCTCAAAAATGCTCTTTTGGCTAAATGGGCACAAACACGTATCCAAAATCGTATGGAAATCCATCAAAGAAGCATGGAGGCTGTTATAGCTGCAAAGTTGAGGCAAACTTCATATTAATGCCCGTGGTCAGGTGTCCAGATACTTTTGGTCACATAATGCATATATCAGTACTGAAAACCTTGTGGGTAATGCAGATTTTTTTTTCTTTATTTTTGTTATTATTATTATTATTTCAGTTTTGCAGTTTAATCATTCATTTTAAGTACCCAACCCAATCTACATGCATCCTTTGTCCTTTCCTTCCATGGTAATAATGTGTCTGTTTGACCTGTGAATTTAGCAAGGATACAACTGCTAGATATCTTATTATATTACCAACACATTCTTCATCCTTTTTCCACAATAACAACAAAAAGGTTTTTCTAATTGTTAGGTGTGACTTAATTAATGTTTAACTCAACAAGCTATGAACACGCTACATGGTGATTAAAGGGGCTTTTACGACTAATCAATGTTTTATACCACAAACTGAGACTATGTTGCTGGAGAGGAGTAAGATATGGTGTTATTGGTAATGTTCAGTAGTTCATAAACATAACGTTTCAGGATTGGTCATTATAGCCTTTCAAAGAACATTTTTAATCATATAAATGATATATGATATGATAAAGTGGCAGAGAAGATTTCCATCCTCCATGTTTTTTTCATAGATGCAAGATTTATTCGTGGTGACATATGTGTGCAAATAATATTTCTTAGTGGGTCCTTATGTTCTGGCATCCTGGTGTGGAGGCCCTAACTCCATAACTGGGAACCTTGCTGGGTTGGGTGCTCAGAATGCAACGTCTCCTCTCCTGAGTGTGGGCAGGAAGTAGGCATGAGTGGGCAGAACCTTGGCAGACAGTGAGTGTAACTAAATGTCACCCCAATGCCTATAGAATGGACACATTAACCCATGGTGCCGAGCTTTGGATGAAACTTTGCAGGTATGCCCACATCTGCAAATTATTCAACTTTCATATCATGAAGTACCCACCTCCAAATAATAACACATCATACCTTTGTACAACTTTAACAATCCGGATTACCTTTTTCCGAGAAATGATTCAAGTCAAAATGAAATTCTACTCCATTACTTCTTTTTTTTTTTTTAACAAAACTATTTTTATATTTTTTACTTTTGCTGTGAATGATACATTTAATTCATTTAATTCAAATAAGTGTTTATAAATAGGTTAATCGCATGTTTTCTTTTTGAATAGCCACTATATATATATATATATATATATATATATATTATACACACTACATATGAACTGGAAAAGTGACAGGCTCCTTTTTAATAAAGATTAATTTGGCACGTGGTATCAAATGGCATAGGTTTAATCATAGGCATATAGGTTTGCCTGTGATTAAGTGCCTCTTAGCTCGAAACGCGTGAGACAGTTGGCATATCCGAGACTTTGATTACTCAGGGTGTCAGGCTGGGTGATTGAGACTGAGCCGTTTTAAGGTTTACCATAAACAGTGTTATAAGGAGTCAAGGTGTTTATTTAGCGGATTGGGCTGAGATAACAGAGCAGAACAGAACAAATACTCATGACTAATATGCAGCTGTCTGAAAACATAGAACAGTTTAAAATGAGAAAGAAAACAGCCAAGTACTTGTTATAACATATTTTTATCTGATATGAGTGATACACATTTTTGATGGGAGTTCCCCATTAAGTAGAATTACCACCATTACTGAATGCGTCTATTTTATATATGAAGTCATACAGGATTAGTCAGTATGAATATTTAAGATCCCATGGTTGTGCTTACCCCTAGGCTGAAAGTGCTATCATGCCCGCAATAACCTTGTGCTGTATGAATGTTTCATACCTGTGGTACTTGAGTCACTACCTATTTAAACTAGGAAACGCTACAACTTTTTCTAACCTTAGTATAAAACTGTGATGAAGACAATAGTCCATGAATGATTAAATTAGCGGTAGCCAGGATTTGCACATGTCTGTTCCACATTTGACATGTTCATACACACATGGCATGGATGCCCGCTCTAGATTCAGTTTGTCCATATAAGGTACGGACTGATCATTAGAATTCCTATTAATTAAATCCAGACACGCTGATTTGATTTTGTAGGCAATATTTCGTTAATTGTTTATTTGCATATATTTTGTGCCCGCATCTCTGGCCACTTTTTTGAAAATGTTATCTTTTTTTAACCTGAGTCCTTTTTTTTTTGATTTTTAATTAAAAAAAAATAGCTATCTTTAACAATACTATCTTCTGCTCCAAACCATCGGTAGGGTTCATGAAATGCAAGTTTCTGATGCAAAAAATGCAATCGATCCGTCTGGACTCCCACCAGGAGACCAGTTGTCTAATGCATGTGTATACCGAAAGGACTAAGGAATCAGGGCTATTAAGCAATCAGCCTGGAGTGGGCTGTGAGCAGGTACGGACATATCCACATGGTGAACTATCTCCACGTCAGAATACAAACATATTCTAGACACTAAGAGCTCCTCCCGAGTGCCAGTGCTCACCTATTATTAACACCTTTTTGTCATACAAGTTCTTTTTTTAATATTCAACAATGAGAATACACTTTTGTTCCGTATATATAATATTATCAGACATGTATATCCATATTTATCTAACATATGTAACCTTATTAAATCCTAGATGACTGCACTCAATAAAACGGTTTCTAATTTAAATGCAAATATATATCCTTTGTTTCAGATTACAAAACACGCAATGATACGCATCTTTTTATTATTATTATTAATGAAAAGGTGGCACCTCTTGTGGGCTACAGCTATCAGAAAGGTAATCTGGAAATCTTCAACATTTCCAGTCCCTCTAGATGTCAGTATACATCTTCTCAACTACAGAGAGACCGAGCTCTAAGCTACACATAATTGCATATTAACAGTCATCAGACATCCAGCCTGATGATTATCTTTTCCATAAAGTTAATAGCGTACCTTACTGTTTTTATTTTCTTCTCGGCTTTTTCTAGCAATAATAAATCCAGGCATCTTTTATTTAACAAAAAGAATATATATGATTTTTTTGATTTCATAGTCTTAAACATACTGTAGTTCAGACGTAGTTTGTATGCAAGACAGTTGTCCTTGAAAGGACTACGTTCTTCTATCTGAAGAAGAGACATCTGAGGTCCTCCAAGCTCATTACTGCCATCTTTTGTTTGTATGGCGCCAACAATGTATGCAGCACGTCTTACAATAGAGTTTATAACTTTACATTTTTTTTCTATGTTGACCCAATAAAATATATCAACTTCAACTACCCAGTGGCTTCTCTCTAGGGATGACCACTGTAGTTATGGAAAATACAGGGCAACTCAAGTAGGGTCTGCACCCTCTATTTTAATGCTTTTTTTGTAGCATTTGTAGCACCAATTGTGCAGGATTAACAATTGCTAGGGCAGGTAATAGCTAGTATATAACTTGTTGTAAGGACTGTCCAGGCAACTTTAGTACTATCGGCAGGAACGCAGGACACAAAGGTCACCACAGTAGTAATGGGGGCTCAGGGCTCCTCTACAAACCTGGCTACAAAATTGTTTCACTTTTCTCAAAGGGTACACACCATAAAGAACTGCAACCTTGTATTCCCTAGTAAGAATTCCCTTCAGGTTGTAATCCATTGTAACCGATCTGACTGTGACTCCAAAGGTGACAAACAAGACTTTATTCTATTCTCCAGCACTGATTTATTCACAGGACACTCATCCTATATGCTGCACGGCTGGGGTCAGTCTCTGCTCCCTCTGCACCGTCCTGGATAAAATTAAATTCTAGGTCTACAATAATAGTATCATTCATACTCTTCTCATCATTATTTATTTCCAAATCATCACAATGAATGAAACGTTCCCTCTGGTTCCTCTAGAAGTCGATGAGAATATAAACAAATAAAATCTGGATATGTGATTACTGTCTATAGAAAACCGTCAAAGACAAAAATAGGCGTCACTACGTGCCCATATGGGATCTGACCAGCATGCAGTGAAACACTTATTCACTAACGCTATTGGAAAAATAGCCACCCCTTTTTACATTGAAAACAGAAATTATGTATTTTAAAAATTACCTGAAACAGCGTAGAAATGAACATGCAAAATTAACATTTATACACGTTACGTGAAATGCCAGCTATTGAACCTGATTTGTGATTCACAAAAGATCTCATGTGACATAAATTGTCTGCGTAAATTTGATAATAGTTAATGATACAAAAACCCTTCCTGTGCAAACAGACTAAGAATTCCAAGGTCATGTAAGGGCAGAGTCTGGGGCTTTACCAAACCAGGCAATGTATTACAGAATAATTATAATACATGATCCCAATTTGATAGCAACCGGACAATTAACAACCATACTAATGGTTATATTATACGCTAAAATATTTCATTGTTTAAATCAATGCAAATAGTACATTGATTACATTGGATTTTGCACATGTACCATTAGTAGTAATGCTAATTACCATTTGCATGTATACCAGCTTCTCCCAGAACATGGCAAAAGCATGCAACAAATGAGTTCACATATAATACATTGCAAGTTAACGATTATAATGAACTTTAATACATCAGAAGTAATGAAATAGTGTGCTAATTTACGAGACTGATCTTTAAAATCTGAAAAAGACACTAAATGTTAACCATAGGTAGGCAAATACATTTGTAATGTTCCAGTTTGAAATCTGGTTTTATTTCTTCATAGGATCAAATTTGATCCATTCATGGTCACTCTACATCTGTTGCCCATTCTGGTACATATTACCATTATATATACATAGAGCAAGGCATAGGAATCCAATATAATATTAAAAAAGTATATAAAAAGAATATGTATATGAAATGCACCTTATGGCCAGTCCAAGGCAGAAAGTGACACTACGATAAAGGTCATTCATGAATAAGTCAGTCAGACAGATCCCAAGAGACATGTGTCTTGAACCTCTAATGTCAGCAGTCACAAAAAAATTCATTACACTGAGAGGTCGATGGCATTAAGTGAATTTCCCTTCACACGAGGCTAAAGAACATAACGAATTTGCATTGGTTTGATTGACACGAGTTAAGCATAACATGGTGTAAAGCACAAAGTCTACTAATACAACAAGGACATTATCCGGAACCCTATCACGAGAAGAAGTAACAAACCACGTTTAGGTCGCTGGTGATCACGAGTCATTCTATACAGTTTTGTGGCTCAAGGGTTACATGAATGTATTTTTCAGCTAGTGAAAATGTGATGTATTAATATCTATTACTATGTGTGTAAATGACATCATATATTACCGTTGTATTTGATATCCAATGCAGGAGACCATACATCCATCGTATTACTCAATGACTTATTGCGGCAAGAAGGGCCAGACTGGGGGTTTATTGCCAATTTCTACATCACAGCTATGAGTGAGCCATATAATTGGTAATTATTTTAGAAATCCCCTGGCACTATATAGCCAATGATTAACCCCTGAAGTCACTGCTGCACTTGTGATGTTTGATCAATGGATGATTCTAGAAGTTTATGACTTGTGTGACTTTTCTATGTTCTTACAGTGAACTTGATCTATTTGTGCGATTTCAATGATATTTTAAATCCATTTTAATCAATTTATTATTTACTCCATTTATTGCATTTCATCGGTTCCTATATTTTCTATTTTGGCTTTATTGTCATTTGCTTTTTGACAAAGTGGGGGTTCCTGATAATATAATGTCCAATAGCATTCCCTTCTGAAAAACTGTGTTGTCCTCTTTAGTTAAATGTGATACATTTTATTAGTCACATAAGCTTTCGGGAATGCTGAGGTCTCTTCTTCAGATGGAGAAAAACACTGTTTTGATACCATGTCAAAATGAGACTTTTGTATCCTTATTGGCTTACCGGATATTTTTTGTAAGAGCTATAGCACACAAATTATTCTGTTTTTCTCATATCCGTTCTTGTGTTTCTTTGTCAATGAGAAAGTAAATCCTGCATTACCATATAATTAAGTTATTACTAAGGACTGATTGCAAATTTGGTAATGGTGATACTTTTATTGTGTAACTGAACTGCATTAGAGTTTATACACGGAAGGCTTTTTATCTTCTTCTTAGAATACAGCTATAATATAGAGGATATGCTCTTACTTGAGATTGTCCCCCACTTTGGCCATCTTCTCAGTGGATATCTGAGCAGAGCTTGGTGAAAACTTCTGCTCTTTACTGAAAAATGTTGGAAAGTAGGCACACGTGACAACTCATTTCATAAGCAGTGCCACAATCTTATCACTGTCAGCCAGAATGCCACCAGCCACCACCAACACTGTATGGGACATAGCGAGAAGATCTCCCAGGTCAATAGCTACTTCTCTGTTCTTGTTCCGCAGCTGATGTTACCTGGGCTGCCTGCTTCTCATTGTCTATTCTGACTGCTTTGCTATTTTAAAAATAATTGCCTTTTCTAATTTAAGTCATGATATATAACAAACACAGTAAAATAAACAAAATATAGGCAGATTGTTGGTTTCTATCAGCTTACATTCGCCTTCATTCTGTCCAAAATAAATGAATGAGACATTTAGTCCGTAATAAGCATCCATTGTTCTACCACTGCTAGCCCACTAGCCATTGGCCACTACTACCACCTCCACCACGCACTTTATACAGGCAGTAGAAACAACAAGTAAAATTGTGTCTCTCTCATATCAAGTCATCTTACGTTAACATCGGCTGCTCTAAATATTATAACTGCCTGCAGTACAGTAACGGTTCCTCCAGCCGACAAGCTCACAGCCGCCTTTGTCTTTTCTTCTGTTTTATATCAACCAGGAATGCTGCAGTCCCAAGCTAGCTGTGGTGGCTGCTTTAGCACTAAACACATGGTCAGACTTTAAATCAGTAGTACAGCAAAGTAAATGCGAAAGAGATCAGCAACAACAGAAACATTACAATGTTGGTGCACAGGCTAGCAGTAAGGCAATATGGCACGTATAGGACATGCGTGGGGTCCCGTGGCCACAGTGAGAGAGAGCGGTGGTTTTCCCTGGGATTCTTGTTGACAAAGAATGCATAAGATGCAGCCTAATATAGCTACTGAAAGAGGGCTTGGTGCCATCAGTGGTCAAAATGGCAACAAATTAGCCTGTGGGACTTGGTCCTAGAATACGGCTACAATAGGGGTGATCTAAGAGCACCTGACGTGGTAGTTACTTACATACAACTGTTAACGAGATAGAATGAAGGTGAGCAAACACTGCGGCTGGTAATGGTGACATAGTTTTTAGATTCTCACGGAGTGTGGGAATGGGATGTTAAGCTTTTTTTCTTGGGCACAGGCAGAAATCAAATTGCGGTCTTTCAGACAAAGCCAGGAATCATGCACATATTCAGGTGTCATTTGGGTATTTTCCATTTTCTCCAAGTGCAGCTTTAAAAACAAAAGCATTTACTGCGTTGTTCACCGAGGGCACAATAAATAACTGGGGCCTATTAGTCATGCCTGGAGAAGATTATTATTACTTATCGATTCATATTTCGCCATCATATTCTGCGGTAATTTACAAAAATGACTATCCAAAACAATATCTAACCGGCTAGCGATCTAACCAAAGTCTACTGCATACAATAAACCTGTTTTAGGCAGGATCATAACTTGGGTACTTAGAAGAATCCCATTTCTGACAATTCTGACAAAATAATTTGTAAATTACATGCCAAAACTGCCATTAAATATCATAATTTGCTGTTGCCAGTGTTAGTCTCCCCCTTTATGTGCCCCATGTTCAGAAAAGTATTTTTATTTTACCTTTTACTGCAAAAGCAGTTTTAAGGTAATCAAGAAGATAGTTGACATATAACCTTTCCATTCAATGATTTACTTTTTGAACACTAAGGGAACAATATAATAAAATAAGGTGTAACTTAATTATAGGCATGGAAGTAACATTTCCTGAGCTGCTGGTCATCGCTCCTCCTGACATCAAAGTGAAAGGTCACAAAAAGTCTTCCCATATCGGTCTTACTATCTCACAACTCTTTGAATATGAAATAAACTTAGATATGGGATTCCATGATGGATTTTCTTTAAGGATTCTTGATGTTATTTCCTTGCGCAAATAATGATATACTTTTGTGCTCAAGTCAATAATGCAGAATGGTCTACAACTTTGTATCTGGAATTGTCAAGAAAACACGCTATCCTCTTTACTTTTTCTAATAAATTGAGAAAAAGATTGAGAGGTGGCCATCTAGCAAAGTCTGACTCATCTACTGGTTCCAAAGACAGAATTTTAACTGGCTTAGCTCTGGCTCTTCCTGTCCTAATGTTTTGGGTCAAGACAGCATTGGTCTGGGGATCTAAAAAAAAGCCACCAGCCAAAAATTCACCAGCTTGCACATAATCAACAAAATCTCAACAAAAATATTTCAAAACAATAAATGATATTAATGGATATATTGTACAAAGGTATGTTTAAGAAATAACATTTGTACACTTATAATAAGAACACACACTATTGTCAACCATGTGTAATAAAAGTATCAAGGTGAGAGAAACCTTTTAGGACTTATAACAAAAGCAATGATAAGGTAGCATTTTTATTTTTTTATCTACATAGGGTGATTTACTTTGATATATTTCATTTTAATTTAATTTTAATCTTAGAGGAATTTTAATCAAGAGGAAGACTGAGGCAACAAGCTTCCACCAAATGAGAGGAAATGAAAAAGAATGGGAAAGAATAATCGTGCAGATCCTAATAACGGGACATTAAGATCAGTACCGGATTGGAGCTATAAAATTGTCTCTGGAACTTTAAGGCCGGCAATTAATATATCACAGGCCGGCAGGCTTGTTAGAAGCACTGTTTGGCACTGGCCCACCAAGCTTTATGGCAAGTTTGGGCCTGGTTGCTCCCATACTATACACATAAAATATACACATGAAGGGGTTTTCTAATGGATATATATTGCAGAAAAGTAGGTTTATTTTATATATTAAGCTGTACACGAATGATTTCATGAAGTGACAATGTGAAACTTTCCGGAAGGCTCCCAGTTCAATGCTACAACACACTGGCCTGTCAAGGTGGCTAGCGCTACAGTGGCACAAATCTGGCTTCTCAGGGTTCAATCCTGAACTAAGCCGTTATGGAGAACGTTCTCTTTCTCAGCTGTACTGCTGGACGCTCAACAACGTGGAACCTCAGCTTGTCGTTTTGCTCCACTGATCCCTACAAAGAGGTTGCATTTGTCCCTTTAAGTGCACATTTAGTGCTTTGTTTTATATTGGGATTTTACAATGTACATAAGCCATGCTCATTTGAAAATTTACATATCTTTTCTTTCTTGTTCACCAGTCATCCGATTCTATAATCAAATTCCCCAGTAAGAAAAGCTTCCTAAAATATCTTATCCACAGCCTTGCTGCAAGATCACACTTATCAGTTGTAGTAAATGCATGCACCTCAGGGGATCCATTTATCAGGATGACAGCGTCTTTGCAGGGTATGTATGTATGTGTGTGTGTGTGTGTTGGGGGGGGTGCACTATATTTGAGGCCTGTGATGTTTCAAAGAGTAATAATCTGGAATGTGTTCATGTTTTCCACATCTGGAAGACAGTATTTCTCAGGTTTCAAATTAAGCAGTGGTCTTGAGCATTGGAGGCGAGATACAGTACTTAAACCATTAAGGTTCATTTGAGACTGCATAAATTATTTGATTTAGAAATGATCTAGATTTTTGTACATGTTCTACATGTGGGTGGTGAGCAGCGGTTGTGCCTGTAAAATCTGGTCAATTATAAAATGATTGTGCTCGAATATTTAAGTGAACGTAGTAGATGGCAGAAGGTTCCCATAAATGCACGTGGAACACCCAACACCACCATCACCATTCCTTTACTATTCAGATTTAGATTCTATATTCCTGGTATATGATTTCTAATCCTGGATCTTTAAGTCCCAGGTTAGACACGTTGGAGACGAAGCCTTTCTTGCTCATTGTTATTTTATATAAGTGGTAAAAGTATGTTAACAAAATTGTCTTTATTGGATAGTAGAAGGTCAAGATCATGCTAAAACTACCCCCATTCCCTCTTATGAATGTGCCATGGTGAGATTTAAATATGTCCTGCTTAATTAACATAGCTTGCAAAGTGATAATATGACTTTAACTGATTACATACGCTTATACATTTTCTGCATTTATTTCCTAATAGATAAGGTGTACCTTCTACTATTAATCTGTAGAACGCCTTTGCAATACATTGCCAGCTTCCGCAGACTATGTCGTGCTCTCTGCGTTCTACAATTCCCAAGTGACAAGACATGAAATACTTGGCACATTTTACAGTAGAGAAAAATATCTCAAGACATTTCACGTAGATCATGTGATAATTGTAAGCAGTAAAGAAGGGGGTGAGTGTGAAAACAGTTCTTGCAGAATAAGAAGGGAAATGGCAGGAGTAGAAGAGACAGACAGATAGGTGGGAGGGAACGTGGGAGAGAGAGAAACGACTAGGGAGAAGAAATGGCTGTGAAGGGTGGGTGTTGGTTCTAATTACAATGTAAAATAGTTTGGAGGTGATGTACAGCAGTAAGAACACCCTAACACAGAAAAATGGAGAAGAAAGGGGATTTTACTCAAAATGAATGGCATTCCACATGCCCAAATATATAGAATCAGTTCCGAGGTAGAAAATGAGAAGAAAGCAGAAAAAACAAAAACAAAAAACATACAGACCGCAAATGGCTTCATATAAGGGGTCCTAATATATGACCCAGAGCATCCTTCAGAACACATCAGGAATCTACGAGTAGCCGCTCTGTAATCACGAGCGAGATCGTTTGTACGGTCTTGTGATTTCATGTTTTTAGTGATTTTGCAGCATTTTAGCTAAATTTTATCAGCCTCTCATCGGTCGTTTTATAAAAATGCTCAAATGTATCTGTGAGCTTGGATTTGCAATAATCCAAGCATAAAGAACTATGATTAAGACATCTATATTCCAAATTATTTAGCGGCATTCACAGTTATGTCTTCCACTCTCATCATTCCCGGAAGCCCAGACAATCAGCATCTTTCGCTCCCACATATTCCATTATGATTTCATATAGTTAGATAGAGTTTAAGCACCCAAAATTCTCTATAGCTGATTAACTGTAAGTAACATATGATGGAATCTCTGCCTTCTGTTTGTTCAATACAGAAACAGCTAAAGATCTTCACAGACAATGTTTTATTAAGACACCCCTACAGGTTTATTTTATTCTCTCGCTAGAAATAAACAAACCATACATTTGAAGAAAATGATAATATTATCATATGTATAGTGCCAAGCTGTCCATAGCAGACTTAGCGGACATTCTGGGCGACTTAAAGCATAATCTGCCAGCCCACATGAGTCTCTATCTGAATAACTTGTTCTTTATACACAACGATAAATGATCCTCTCTACATGCACTGGAACAAAAACATCATAAAATGTACACAAAACATCATAAAGTTTGTACAAATTTGTAACAGCTGTGTGACAAGGTTGTACTATATATGCTATAAAATGTATACCGTAAATAAATAGGCCATTAACACAGCACAGAGTGAAATATCTATATAAGTTTAACACTATTATCACAGTCTAGTGAAACTGTAGAGGTCTGAGTCCCACACTGGGTCTCTGGGCTCAAAATAGGTAGTCCCACGGACCAGAATCAGAAGATGGACATTAGAATAGCCAGCTTTTAAAGACCAATGATGGGTCACAGCTGTACCCGATCTATAATATATATATATATATATATATTATTATATATAAACAAGAGGAGAAATAACCCACAATAACAATCAAAGTCAGCTTTACTTGGTGTGAGGAAAATGAAAGAAGGAGGTAAAATAAACAAATGAGTACGACAATGATAAAAATTAATGTATATTCTCTACATTACTTTTACAGCATCGTTTTTTCTATGCTGTATAGTGCTTTCCATCTAAAAGTTTTCAAGAAAGGGCATTTCAGGACCCTCAAGTTGAAGTGAAGGTAATGACATATATCACTAATGCATATGCAGACCACGGAAAGTCCTTTGATATTGATCTTTTCTTGCTAACATAATTGTATAGGCAGAGGTCCAAAACCATGCTGTTAGAAACCAGGATCTTCAAACCATAAAGTAATTTGCCAGCTCCATCTTGCATTTGGGAAGCACAAGCTATTAGATGTAAAAGAATCCTCATGGCCATCAAGTTCTATCAAGAACACTGAACACCAGGATGACACACAAAACTGTCTGAACATCAATAAAATGAAGGAGCTGATAAATCAGAATATTATTGCCAGCAACTGTATTTCTTAATTGTAAAATGCTTTAGGGCAGAATGAGAGACTGGGTAAGAGTAACACATAGATCTGAGTGAATATTTTATGTTGTTGTTATAACGGAGGCTATATCACCAAAATAATTTAAAGTGGTGGTGATTAAGACTGGTCTTAGTGCCAGGTGTCCCAGGTGCCTCAGGCTGGGACAGCCTGGGATTAAAGAGACCCAAACCCAGCACTCTAATTTCTTGAAAACATCCAGAAGGTGGATGCTCAGCAGATGCTCAGCAGGGTCATGTAAAGGAATGTCATGTGACCCTGCAGTATTTGTGACTGCATTCAAGAAAGAATGTTCCCTGAGACAGATGCCTTAGAGGTAAGCGTGTGTACTTGTTAGTTAATAATCATTTCGGGGGGTTTGCTTAGTGATAGCTCTCCATAATGTTTTACTCCTGTTGTATATGTCTCTTACCATGTCAATAATACAGTTTATTTGTTTATATATTTTTAATAATTATTTCCGTTTATGCTCTCCTCTCATACTCTCAAATAGCTGGCTGCCTATTTCAGTATATAATTTGCATAATTTTTTGACATTTAAGATTATATAGTAAATTGTAAGTAAATGGCCATGTATTTTTGGATGTTTACAGCGAGGTTGCTCGCACAGTGTGTAAGCATTCAGAGAGAAAGCTGCCAGCACCCTTGGGGGGATGCGAGAAGGAAGGAGCGAAAGATTGGGAGTATGTGTAAATGTATGTATGTATGTATGTTAGAATGAGAATTTATGTATAAGTGTGTGTGGTAAGATAAATGTGTAAGTGAATGTAGGCATGAATGTGTATGTGTAAATATGCATGTGATAACAAGAATGTGAATGTGTAAGTGTTTGTGCGCTAACATGGATGTGCATGTGTTTCCGTGCTAGCATGGATGTTTATTTGTGAGTGTTTGCGTGTTAACATGGGTGCATATGTTTAAGTGTTTGTGTGTTAGCATGTATGTGTAAGTGTGTGTTAGCATGGATGTGTGGTGTAAATGGCATGAGACAGGGTGTGTAAGTGTGTGTTGATGAGTATGAGTATGATAAGTGTATGTTAGTGTAAGTACAAGTAAGCATGTGCATGTGTATTAGTGTCAGTGTGTGTACATTTGTGTGCCAGTGCATCTGTTGGGGGGTAAGGGGATGATGGGGCCACTTGGCTTTACCTGCCCCTAGGGCTCGGAGGTGCTAGCCCTCCCATGATTTCAGACTACTTTAGGGTAGAAAGTCTGTGGCATGAGTAGCATGGAAACTCTTCTCAAGCTGCTGCAATCTAATAAGTAAGAATAAAATAATAACTGGATGAGGAGGAATAATCACACCACATCTGAGGATATAGATTTATTAATATAGCGAAAGGTCACGGACCATCGCTAGCAACAATCTGCCATCATGCCACGGAAGGAGCCTTGAATCTGTTCAGTTAAAACACCATATGTTCCATTGATACCATCTGTGTGGCTGGTACACTCTTTGCACCTTTTGCCTGTGGCACTGGCTGTCCCTACATATATTTCTACTGTACAGCCCTCCTTCTAGATTGTAATCTTGTATGTAAGGTCCTCAGTACATGGGTTTCCAATACCCCATATGGTATATATATACATCCTACCTATACTATACTGTTACTAAGGATATGCTTAAGTCACTATATCAATTCAAAGGTTTACCAAACGTGAAAAGGAGGGGGTGAATTATCACAGCCAGAGATAATAATTTAATAGAGATGAGACACATATCTTGGTATTTGGTGGTGGATGTCCAACCAGATGTAGTGATATAATTTATAAACTGTTAACTCCTGCTGTGATTGCAAGGGCTCAGATATAGATCTGAATTTTATACCTAGGAACAGGTGGTAAATATAGATAAACGCTAACAAGGTCACTTAGTGAGAAGAGAAAAACAGAATGTATCCGAAAGAAAACAGTGCCTTGGTAACTGTACCAGAAAGAAAGACACGTTGGAAGGTCCTTCAGCAAATGTGTTCAGCTGATGGCAAAACAGAAGAAGGCAAGCACACTCATGACATTTTAATGGCAGTGCACCATTTTTTTAGGTATATGAAAGCCGTTCGTTATTAGACTGTCATTGATAATGTAACATCTGTATGAGCAACGTGATATTGTTTGGTCTCCGGCAGAGTTCAGAGGTTACATACAGTTTCTTTTCTTCCACATCACAGTTTTAAACTCATCACGTGTGAGCAGCTAATTAGAGGAGGCTCTGCCTGTCCCATAAGGATAAGCACATTCGTAATTAAATTTGCTTTGTGCACTTCTGAGAAGTATTGCAAGCCAAGAAATGTATATTATGTATAAGTAATTATTATTAAGGACAGGTTTATGTATTATGTGTAAATACAAGTTAACATGAAATTAAATGCTATAGAATTTTACATCTAGGACATCTATGCTAATTAATTTTACCAAATGATATTTAGTTATAGAATGAATTATACTCTATATACTGTATATTATAATATACACTATGTTAGTATATCTGCCATGTATTTGTTCTGTACATAACATCGCTATTGGTAATTAGCATTACGTAATGGAATTATGGCTGTTGTTTACGTGATATTAGATTGGAAAGTTTTCATGTGGCATAACTTTAGTCCCTACAATATAGGCAGCTCCATTTAACCAAATAATTCTTCTTTCGTTCTTTAGTTCAATTATTAAACTGTTCTTGAGAGTTAATTCCTTTTTTGAATTGGTTAGGGGAAATTTTGAAGTTCATGATATTAAAGTGAGAGAGTTTTGTTTTATTTCCTAAATATATGCATATATTTACAAATGCCTACTTTCTCTGTTTGTGACCCAAGATTAGATGCTTGGCAGAATTTATTGGATACAGTGACTATAATAGAGATGCACTATTCTTCTGTCAGGACTCTCATTACATTTTAATAAGATATAATCCATCTATGACACTGGAGATCACATGTATTTCAAATGTGGGGCAAAGTATTAAATGTAGGGCAGTTTCCATGGAAACCAATAATCTACCTTCTGATTGCTTCAATTCACATCCATCCTGCTCACCTCTGCCAGACTCATTTTCCCATTGTTCTTCATCTGCTGTCCTTCCATTGGTTCCCTATAATCTAACAGTAGATAACTATAACTCTGTTCTTATATCTTAATAATCTACTAAGTACTATCTTTGCTCTATCTCTTCCCACTTGCATTGCCAGTATTTTACCCACGCTATACCAATTCTCTAGAATTCCCTACCCTATTCTCTCTGACTCTCACCTACTTACTGCTACTTTAAAAGCTCACTAAAAACCTGTGTATTCAGAGAAGCATACTATCCTCAACCTGCATCCATCCTCCCACCTGAGCGCTTCACATCATCAATTTATAAAGAGACCTAAAGCTAAAGACACTTTTCTGCTATACACATACATGGAAACTCTCTATTCTCCTGGTGGTGGTGGTGGGGGGTGCTTGCCCCATCTGCAGTGTTGCTTGCCCTGCCTACTCCTCTCCGCAACCACTTCTACCCCTTTCATGAAGCTAGGCCTGTATTTCAGATCCATTTCTATCCTTTTCTGGTTCCCGTATAGTGCAGGTGGAGGGGAGCTCTGGATAATCTAGCCTTAGGGCAGGGGCATCCAACATGTGGTCCACTGGTCATATATAACTTTTACATTTTGCTGACCAGCCCAGATAGAATGCTGCCCTGCAGTATGGCGGCATCAACGCACAAAGGGGCAATTACATAAATCAGTACTAAAGGGAGGGGCCACTGGCCAGGACAGTACTGGCCAGGGGCGACCACAAGGGGGCTTAAACACTAAATGGATGTCAATAACAAAGCAGTATGGAAAATACTTTTTTTTTATTGTTGTAGCTTAGCCTGTCCGGATGTGGGTGTCAGTGTGGCAGGACCTGTCCTGGTGTGTGTGTGTTTGGGTGTCTGTGCGGCAGAGCCTGTCTTGGTGTGTTTGTTTGGGTGTCAGTGTGGCAAAGCCTGTCCTGGTGTGTGTGTTTGGTCATCTATTTCCTGGCACTTTACTTTACTGTAGGAATACATTGAACTATTTAATTGTTACTTATACAGAGATAAAACACCCTCCTGAATTTGTAGTCACTTCAGAGGACAAAACTTTCTAAGCCCTGAAATCAGTCAGAGGAAAAGTAAAGGTTTTGTGTTATTTACTTTATTTCAGTCTGCATATCTTATTAAAGGCCATATTTTCTCTCAGCACATATACATTTCTGATGAAGTGGCCCACTGCAGAAAAAAAAGCTGGTCACCGCTGCCTTAGTGGTTTCCATCTATATACTATTCCTGCTATTCACAGTTTAATAAATATATACTCTAAGGCCATTCATTTTTTTCTCTGTAGCAATTCATTTATAGTATGTACATATAAAAATGTACTGTTTTCCACCTTGGTTTTAATACAGGAAATGCTATACAAGCCATACAATATCTTTAAATAATTACAATTTCAGCCATAGCCTCAATAGAATGGAGTTTTTATTTTTATTTTGCTAGTACAAAGCAGCATCGTTGTCTGATTTATGACTTTGTCAGGAAAGTAAAATTAAAATTTTGAAATTAACTCACACCTCCAAAACTAATTTTTACTATGACTTAAGGCTACGTAATTATCTATGCAATGCTTTCCTGAAATTTATTAGTAATCTTTGGAAAGAAATAATATTTTGCATCATAATGAAAAAAAAATTAGCCCCGCTACAGGAAGCAGGGGTGCTGTGTATGCTTGATGCATGGAATGAATGTGGTATTAGCCTTGTGTGTCAACCTGTTGGACCATGGTATCTCTCACCAGCTATACTCTGTAATGTTCCAATATACCGCTCCTACAGTTTCAAGACGCATCTGGAGAACAGAGATAAGAAAGCCAAGAGAATAGACATTGGCCTAGAAGCACAATTACTGCAACGCTGCACAGAAAAAAAAGACCAGGAAATACCAAGTAAATAATCAGCTACTAACCTAAAAAAAGGGATTTCTGAATTCCTACCTGCCAATTCAATATGGGCATCCATCACTGAAAAAGGAGTCCTGCGATTCAGCTCAAACATGGAAATGAATCTATTTCTTTGGTAGTAATTAAAAATTAAATAATGCCTTATTTAGGAGAAATGAAATTCTGTAATTAAATGTAAAATGGTAATAGTAGATTTTGAAAATGGAGCCTCTGCTTGGTATGAACAAGTACACAAGAAATAAATGTCTCATAAGTAACCGTTTATAGTGATACAATAAGTAAAATGTATATTCACTACAATTCACCGAAACTGACAAAGATAATGGAAGCTAATCAAACAATAAAGGGCCATAATAGATTAAATAGATTATAAAAAAGAACAAGGTCTCTCCTTGCTATGTACTGATATGTTTTAATGTCTGTGAAGTGATATTTAAATTGTCATTATTTTCACTATAGCCTATAGTAACAGTGCTAGAAGAATCTGATGGTTCTATATAAATAAAGGTAGTGTAATGGTTAGAGGTGTGGAAAGGGCCAGGGCTTTACTGAAAGTAAGCACAGTTGGCACCAGGGTTTCTCGCTCCATAGACAAAATATATCTTGAGTGGGCCCTCCTTTACACACTTGGTTGTTAACAGACGAAAGCACTCCATAGTAACTTGTTCCCACTCAGTGACCTAGGAGAGCCTCTAGTTTGCCTATATGGTAGGGAAGGCCCTGTGAAGAAGGCATTTCATAGAAGAATAACGTATTTGATTCACATAATTCAATTTTTGAATAAATTCCTCATGTTTATGTGCATGGATTTCGTTGAATTAATCAAATGGTATTACAAAAGGCACATTTAGCTTTTAAATAGTTATTATAGGAAGATCATATCAAAATCCTCACTAATGTCTCATTCTAGTCATGATCTCATAATTAAGAGTGTCCTTCTTTGGCCATTACTGCAGTAGTGTATTTACATTTGGGGCCACCTTAGGCCCAACCAGCATCTCTGGAACAACTTTAAAGGCCTCTTTAAGAAACGGAGAGCCCGGATAAGCACATCGTATCCCAGCACGCTGTATCTGTAAGGCAGGCAGTGCCTTTTAATGCAGTTTATGGAAGCTGTGGTAGCGAAAATAGGCTGGTTGGGGAGATCAAAGATCTCCCTTGTAACTCACTCATTGTGCAGCGGGATATTGGGGGGCTTAATCGCCCATGAGGGTGATCTGCCCCTCTAAACTGGCTGCCCGTGGCCTAGTTGGCCTATGCCAGGATATTTCACTACATTAATGGGAGGTACACACACCTACATGGAAACGTTTACACAACTTGGCCATAAAACGTCTGCATATATAAAAAAACACATAAGTTGAGAAATGTGGTTAAAGTCAGGGTGGGGGCACGGTTAGTGTTGAGGTTGTGAGCAGAGGGGACAATGCCCCAAAAATATGATTGCCTCACATAAAATGGGACACTTAGGTGGCATAATTTAACCTTTTTGGTGGGTGAGGAAGCAATTCTTCTTGAACTTCTGAGCAAAGAGTCATTAATCCTTAATACAGGAAGTAAAAAGTGCAACGGAATTAGATCTCCCCCTGCCATGGTGAAAAATTGAATATTCCAGTAAATGTGAATTCATCCAGAATAGGTTTTGATTTGTATAAACAAACAGTGAACACATTCTAGTGAAATGTATTTTGAGGTAAACAGCCGTAAAAAAAAAAACCATGAAAACATCTTGAACATTTCATTGACATATATTTATTTTTCAATTTCAGGCAAGTAAGCATTTCCAAACAAGGCAGAGGGAACTGGCGAGAGATCATAAAAATTAGCAATAACTGGGCAGTGACAGGATATACTGACTTGTTTATGCCTCCACCAGAAGATGAATTCATTGTGGTAGTCAGCTGCAAACAAACAAAACATGCTGATTTCCCAGAATGATGAATGCTCTAATGCCATATTTTTAAAATTCCAAAATGTTACACTTTAGGTTTAATTAGATAAGTTGTTGGCACTCTGAAATACTGTAGAACACAATTATAATGACAATTATAAAATGCACATGGCTATATAAGTGGAGTAGGGGCCTGGATTTACTGCTGACCTGAAGGCCCAGTTCTGATTTGCAGAACCCCTGGAAGAAACCCACATGGTTTCCAGGTATGCTCACAAGCCTGAGAACTCTCTGGATTTACAAAGACGCTCAGGGTCTGGCTATTGGTTGCTCGGTGTCCAGACAGTCTCTTAAAGGGTGGATACATATTAGCTTTGCTTATTTACTGCTTAGATCTGTCAACTCATTGTTCTCCACAATAACACATACTAGATTTATTCTCTAAAGTTAGGGTTCACAAGTGATTTTGCTGGAGTGTTACAGTTGTGCCTCAGGAAATTCATTTTTACCTTCCAATTGTCCCTCTTTCGGAGAGGCAGTCGGCCTTTGGGACCCAGTTCTTTCTGTCCCTCCTACTGATGTCCCCCTTTTCTCATTTATATAAATAGATACACAGTTGCTCACAAAGTGACATAATAAGTCTTTGTACATTTTTGCTACCTACCTAATTATGCCTTTTACCAGACTCCCCCTTTGGCTGTTAGAAATTTAGGGAGATGTGTTCACTTTGCATTAGGAAGGTCAAGTTTCTCCTGCAAGGGCTGAGCTTGCCCTGGATAATACATACTTAGTTCAATAAAAGAGTTGGCTTCCAAAAAAAAACACGTATTATTAATTAATAACTATTATACAAGACCAATACATTTTTTTGTTGCAGTAGACTGGGGTTGGCTCATAGAAAACGCAAAGTAGATTCAGTGAGATGAAACGAACTCTTCCACAGACTTCCAGTTTAAGGAATAAACCCTTCAGTCCTCATACTCTGGTCTACATGTTTCTGCCCCTACCCCATTTCAGGTCAGACCTGTTAACTTCCTTCAACTGTATTAAGCGGGAGCAGGTCTACAATGTCTAATAATGGTCTAATGTGCTTCAGCGGCAGTAATCATTTTTTTTAATGTTTTTTATTTTAGGTATACAGTCTTATTATTTTTTTATATTTTTATATATTTTTTTTCCCCAGTTACTTGGGAACAGATAGTCAGGTACATATCCACAGAGGGTACTTCACTACGCATTTAAGTTTTTTATTCTTAGGTTGAGGTTGGCCCTGTTATTATATCTTCTTCACTGTTGTGAATATCTTCACTATTATTTCCAGTATCTGAGATTTTGCTCACATAATCTAAAGGCTTCTGGTGCTCCATAGCAGTGGACATCCAGTCTACAGTAGTACAGGTGCTCATATAACATGATCCTGCCTTACCAGTGTGCCTGTTGCCACCTCGTGCAAGGAGGAGTAGAACCATCATTTGTTCATCCTTGTTTGTGTGCCATGGGCTTATGGCCCCATTTATCTGACATTGAAAAGCACTATACGATGCATAGGAAAGAATGCATTTTAAAGCTGTCATTTGCAAGGTATAGCCAAGGACTTCTATTATATTTCCTTGTTACACTAATAAACAGATGGTCCCCAAAAATTATTCATGAATATTAGAATATTTTGAAAGATCAGTTGAATTGCTCTGCATAACAGATCTCAAGCAATCTGCTCATCTCTAATGAGAAGCGTCACAGAGCTAGACTACATTTATATTCCAAGAAAAAAAATACAGATTTCCACAACAGGAGGAATCCTCCTAGCTTTCTTCATTCTCATTAAATTTTGGAATTTTCTGATTTAGTAAGTCTTTTATTTATATATCACATTGGCCCAGTAGGTTCACCTTTAAAGGGCATTTCGAATGAAGTCACATTTACAGTAAGCATGACTTCAAGTAAACTAGCACAAGTATAGGCTAGTTTAATGCTATGGCTGATACATTTGTGGCAAATGACTTATAATTAGATTAATATGTGTGCATTCAATAAAATCCCATTAGTAGATCTATTCTTAAAATAATCTGCATACATTTACTCTGGATATAAGCAACATGTTTTGTTATTTTTTAAGGCATTATAAACATTATAAACCTAAGTGCATTACACAAGCAACGTGAGGCAAAAGTCTGAATTTTACATACAAGCGTACCAGGGAAAGCTCCTGGCTTAGCCCCAGGGGAATGGGTCTTCCTCAGGTCTCTGGGTTGCTTTCTCTTTTTTTCTGGGCAGGGGAACACCCTTAGACTCCCCTCTCAATTCCCCTCCAATTCGCTGCCTACCTAACACTATCTATGGATAGCCTCCACTGATAGCTAGCCCTGTCCGCTCACAAAGCCACTCGGCCAGAAGAGGGTATGCTAACCTGGCAAGTTCCCACTTATACATATAAACCTACAGTATATAAGTCCAGTCTGTTTCTAAACCAAGCTTGTGATAGGACTGAGTTGTACTGAGATATAAATTCTTTCTATATAAATTATGCATTTGTCAACTTAGATGTTTCTCCTGCATGCAAGGTAGCCCATAATGAAGCCTTCTTTATGAGGTTGTAACCCACCTTCAATTCGGCTGAGCTGGTGATAGAACAGCTTAGAAGTATTATGAGACCTTGTTACAATATAACTAACTAGAGTCACTATGTTCTTCAGACCTAAATAAGGTCTACTGGAAGCTAAAGATTCTGAGTGACCATTGATTCCATAGTGACCCCACACAAGGATAGTTCCACAACTGGTCAATGAATTGACCAAGCATTACAGAGATATTGTAAATTTACCCACATGTTACCCCCAGGTCTATACATCGCTTGATGGTTCCAAATAGTTATTCCTATTTACATATTTATGTAATGGCTGTATAGCCAAACTATGTTAGCTTTACTCGGATTTGCTTCGCTGCAGTCTGCCCTTCACTGAAAAGCACCAGGCTACGGAGCAAGATCCAAACAGTGCCAAAATTAGTATTAAGGGAATACATATAGTGACTAAAGCAGAAGGAAAGTATGTTTAACCCTTTGCATACGAGGGGGGTTATACAATACACTCTGTCACCAATCTAGGTACGAGACATCAAAAAATGAATTATATCATTCATTACTAGTATTTATTATGCATTTAACTAAACTGTAAGTTAATTGGCTTCATATAATGCATACTGTAGGTAACAGTCAATAACGCTGTCTGGTTTAACTGTGTTTATTATCACTCACAAATGGGTTGCTAATGCATAAAAAGACAAGAATGTTTATTGGAGGCATAACGGTCTCCACACAGGTCGATGTCACGTTAAGATAAGAAGGCAAATGCTGACGTCAATTGAACATCCCCCAGAGGTTCCCACACTGCTGTGGATTACTTCCCACAGTGGCACCAGAGGGTGAATGATCCCTATGGTTTACAAAGTTTACTCTTGTTTCCAAGGTAATAGTGAGCAAGTTCTGCAACAATCATACACAAAGGAGAAAGAACAGTGAGGGAATGAAAAATATTTTGACCATTGTTGCATTTAAGGCTGGCTAAGAAAATGTAATAAAAATGTTACAAAAATTATTTTCTGGTCTCAGATGTAGCCATTGATAGCCAATATTGTTTAAAGTAAGCTGACGATAGGAATATCACAAGCATGGATATGTATGCAGCTGAACACATCTACTGCACACAAAATAGCCACAGGTGGGGGAAGGGATAAATGCATATGGGGGATCTGAAGAATCCCCCCACGCATTAGCAGAAGGAACACCAGGAAAATTAAAGGGACCAGACACCTATCATATTCATTAAAGTACGTGCGCCTTTAATCACAAAACAACCCATCTGTAAAGGGAGGATATCCCGAAATATTGGTGTGCTCTGTTTACACAAAGAACATTTCTATTATTTTATATACCAAACACAAAAAACACTATATCTATACAAGTTTCCAAGTAGCAAAAGACACATTATTGATTATTGATTAGTAATACTATATAACCAGATGAGATTATTGTTTAGGGCCTTGAAAATGATTTTCAGTTTGGCCTCTCCATGACAAATAAAATTTGAAGCTGTAACGTTGCATGACTGCTTTGATCATCTATTTATTGTTCCTATGGAACCTAATTAAACAGTTTCTGTGCTAGACTGGTCACTATGACAAGAACTGTCAATCTTCATAATAATTAAGCTTCATGGAAGATCAAATCACAACAATATCATTCCATTTGGTCCAATATATCTCTCTTCAGATGTGTGTAGACCACAGGGGTCCCTGGTACACTCTGCCATACAAGATAATGTGAATAATTTACCTTCTGGAGAGTGATGTTTGCCCCACAATTTCTTCCTTACATCTGTTAAAGAGGTCCATGGGGGGCAAAACTCTACAAGGGATTTAGGATTTATCAAATCAACAACTATTTAAGCATATAGTATGGTGTAGTTTTATATCCATGCTTTAGATTATCTTGTTAGGGCTATCCAATAATTGTTAACTGAGCAAACCATGGAGAAATAGATGACATCACACAAGTATATGGCATCTTCTAATGTCATGAGTCTCATCACAAGTTACTGCAATCAAGCCCTTATTCTGGCAATGACCCTCTCTTGAGATTTGCCCCTAAAAAATACTCAACCTTACTAATGGGTGAAAACTCACCAATGTGTTTGGTTACCTCAGAATCCAGGGAGTCCCGCTGAAAACCATTATGCCTTTCCGCAAGCTGAACAAATTGTGGGAAACAACTCTGGCACTGCAGGTCCCTACAATTTTCCATTTCTTGAATTAACCCCAAGCACAGGTTAAACAGTGGGTTAAAAAAAGGGGTACCATAAATCTAACAGGACACTGATGTCTACATCGCCCATTGTCATGTCAATTAATTATTTTTAACAAAGGCAACCCGATTATCAAGTAAAGTACCCTAATCCACTAACGCTAAATGTTCTGCTAAATTGAAGAACTATTATATGAAAATAAAAGGAATCTTGTTTTTAAAACAGATGTTTTAGCGATATAAAATGTTTCTATTCCAACAACAAAAGCCAGGCTTCTTCTTTTTTTTTGTTCCTCACCATCTTGTGCTTAATCGCTACAGTAGTCTGAATGAAAACTGCTCTTGGCAAACGTGCCACTTATACTGCATTGAGCAGACATACTATACCGTCATTTCATATTGTTAAGATGTAGACCAGACAAACACTACCATTTCCTTTGTGAGAGTAACACAGGTCAGACAATGCATTTACACTACAGCACCTCTCATCCCAAAAGACTCTGGCAGGGTAATTGGGAGTTGTAGATAATAACAAACTAATCATTTCTGTATTGGTGTATAGCTTAAGGTCAAAGCTATAACTAATGGCTACAAAAAAAAATCAGTTTTTGCAAAATTTAGATTATAAATATGTTTCTTATTCAAAATATTCCAAAAAAAGTGAAGGAACGCAATATAGAACCAGATAAGGAATATTAACTTTTGAATCGGTTAACTTTGAATTCTGCTGCATGAGCCCTGATATAAGAGATTACAAGCAATATTTGGGGAATCGTAAATTCATATTTGATTCCAGCCCCAAAGAGTAAAGGGTCTATTGGACCTTAGGTAGCTGTCTCTTTTTGCCCCGTATAAAAGACAGCCCTGAAGGGCTAACCAGTTCTTTGGAATGGCATGAAACCCACACTTGGCTTCAAGACTTCAACTGAGAGGAACTCAGAGTTTTAGTTCAAACACTAAACAATCCTCACAATCTGTTTATAGTTCAGAGGTCTGGAGAGGACTGCACAAAAGTTGACTGAAGACGCAAAAGTGGAATAGTTTATGGCCACGGTATCAATATATACTCACATAATCAAAGCACAAAGCTAGAATCAAACCGTATATTATACTATTGGTTGCAAAGATAGAGGGGATGTTGTAGCTGCCCCTAATAAAAAAATAAAAAGTACTAAAAAATATTTAGCAAAATCCCTTGAAGTTTGCAGATAATAAAGTCAAACATGGATGCTTGCAAAATATATAGCATAAAAAGGAAAAGTGGTTCAAATTGGTAGAAGTGTTGTTAACCATAACCCCAAAAATGTATTTTTCTACATTTCCATTGTGGTTCGCTGATCAAAAGCCTCTACCGATAAATCCACCACAAATAAACTAGTTGTACAAATAGCCTGAAAATAAAGTATACTTCTGTTCCAAAATCTTGATCTAGTTTCGCTAAAATAATAAACAATTTGTAATTAGATCACGGCGTATAGAATATGCAGTAATACATGAAGGGTAATACACGCTAAGGGCTGATCAGACTAACTTCCAGATAATGTGACAGTATAATTTATCATATTATTAGGAATCTTTCATTACATAAATAATTGATTTTACCCACCAATGTGTTTTGTTAAATAAAAAAAGAGAAAAAAGCCCTTTATGGCTAAACTATCCATAATGGTTGAATTAAAAGTTAGGTTTGATGATGTAGGATCATCATTTGCATATGAAATATGTTTGTTAGAAGTCAATTTTTATTTTTTTGTATTTTGCATTTTAATTTTTGTATTTTATATATGTGTTTCTTTGTGTCATTGAGTATTTTGACTCTTTTCTGTAATATTATTTAGTTAGATAGATTAGATAAGAACACCCATTCCTATTGTTTTTCTAATAAATCAATATATTTTATAATCACTCATCAGAAAGAAAGTAGCTCACTCTCTTTTCTTGCTTCAAATAAACAAAATAATCACTTTCTTTTTACAATACCTCCCATCCTATTTAGTTGCTAAATGATGCAAGAACAATACGGAATGTTCTTATCTTCAGCAAATTACCTGGACCTTTTAGTCATTCATTTCATTGACGCTGGAAATGATTGATAAGATCTACCTGAGCCCTTATAAAACATTCCATGATTATTTTCTGTTTTCTTGCCCCCATTCAACCCATGGTAAAGCAGAAAATGAATCTATAAATAGCTATTCCATTAATTTGGGTCACATAATTAAGCACTTCACTGCAGAGCTGAGTACTTACTACGCATCTAAAATGTCATGGTTCATATACAAGAAATTCTTATTCTTCATTTCTTGGGGGGAAAAAGCTAGCTATTCTACTACCGATTATTAACAAAAAGCTTATATTTCCATTACTTATTAAAATGCATATCTTGTATCATGTTATTATTATAATTATGCCTATTGCTTCAGTAAACCAAAGGACTGGCAGAGAGAATAAAGTAGCCAGACTGGCTCGGAATAGAAAAGGAAGAAGGTGGGAATTTATGAGTTTGTGAAACTAACCCAAAACAGGTAATGGGTGTATTTTTTAAAGAATAAAGAAATTATTTTATATTTTGTACAAACACTTCAGCCAAGGTTTTAAAGTTTATTTAATGGTAATAACCTGTTTTAGAAAATATAAATTACATTTTAATAAATGTTACCATTATATGGATTTGTAACAAAAAATTAGCAGTTGTAGTAAATATGCATATGTACTTTTTTAAAGGGGCTGGTCATCTTAGTCAAAAGATTAATTGCATATCCTAGTATGCTACGTAAATTATGATCTGTGATTGTATTCTTTCCCCTGAATGTATAAGAAAATGAAAATAACAGAAAATGTTAAGAGTTTTCCGATTCTATGGCAAAAACATGTCCCTCAAGATTGTAAGCATGCGAGCCGGGCTCTCTCCACCTAATGTATCGGTTTGTCTTAGTCTGTCAATTCTTGTCTTGTCATACCCCTTAATTTATTGTATGAAGCGCTGCGTAGATTGTTGGCTCTATATAAATAAAAATAATAATAATAATAATAATGTTCCTGCTTTTTTTTTTACCATATTATGAAGGAAGCAACATTTTACATATTTTAAAGAATTATTTTCTGGAAATGTTACCTTTAACCCTTAGAGTGCCAATCACACATGTGATACATGACAAAAGAAGTACCAATAATGTATCTTATACATGGTCACAGATTGGTTAGCATCTTGTCAAACATTAAACAAGTAAAAGCATGTTCCAATCTCTGCCATTAAAGTGGCTGGCATGCTGGTAACAAAGGCCTGATGCCTGCTTCTATGTCACAGGTTCTGAGTAACAAAACATTTGGGTTTCCCTGTCTAAAATGCAAGTTTTCTATAAGAATGTCGCCTAACTTTACTTAACGCAAAGTGTGAAAATTGGCCCTGCCTCACACAGGGAAAAATGCCTCCTGATCCCCTGCATTCAAAGTAGTAATGCATGTATTTATTATTTCCAAATCCATTATCATGGTATGCGTTTAATTAAGGCGATGTCCCAAAAGAAACCCAACTATCTAACTACATCAATAGTTAAGAAGATCTATCAGTTTATTCTTTTCTCTGACGGTTTAATCATACAAAATAAACAGACTCTTTAGGAAGCTTTTTCAACTTCTGGAATATCAGCTGCTTCAATTTTTGCGCAATTAAGGATAATGTGTGGGCAGGTATTGGGAATTCAGCATTAAAATGAATGCTTCTAGTGCTTTTTTCTTAGTTACACAATTGTCACGTCATTAGGATAGATGGAACAGCACCAAAGTACTAAGTCAAGGAAATATTAGATCCTACTTCTTGATTCCCAAAGTGAAATATATATATATATATATATATATTGTATGTTGCAGTGTTAATGTATGTTAAGCTATACATGTACCATAGAAACATCATGGTCGATGCCAAATTCACAGTCCAGTGTTCAACTTTATTTAAACAGACAATACAGTGCAGAATCTGAAAATGCATTATACTCATAAAACCCACATACGCAAAAGTGAATAAAATAAAATAACAGGGTTTGTTGTTCTAAAGGCTCAAGGCCTACCCGGTATTCACGCTAACACTGCTGTTATCTGTGCTCTATTATACAACCACAGCCAGTGGAACAGAGAGGAATTCTTCTCATGCAATCTCAAAATAGAATTATTATGCAAAGGCCTAGATAATTGTCTACGCTATAATACTTAAGGGATGACTGAAGTGGTTTTAAAGTGTAAGGTTTGAGAAGAGGAACGAGAGGGCGGATATGAAGAAACAAATACATTAGTTCATTCAGTACATTTCAGGAAGGAAGCACATTTCACAGATAATAATAATACAAAAAGATGTAGAGTTCATATTCTGACGATGCAGGATGGTAGGATTAGAGGAAACCCCTTTACACCGACTCTAACACTTTATCACAGAGATGGATTTGAAAGTGAAATCATACTTTCTTTGAGTATAGATATGTTTACCTATGGATGTTTAGATATAGAGTCGGTGTCAAGGACAGTGATGTCATAACATTTGGGCATACATGGTACTGCTACATGTAATGGATTATGCCTGTTTCCAAGGACTGATATTACAATCATAGAAACATAGAATTTGAGGGCAGATAAGACCTAGTCGGCTCATCCAGGCTGCCTGTTTGATCTACCATTTTGAACCCACCACTGATCTAAGTGGCCACCATTACAGTAGATGTTTAAAAAGGCTAAATTATATTTCTCCTGCATTTTTTGCTTAGAATCTCAAGAGCAACTAAAACCATTCCTGAGATGCAATGGAAACTGTCGGGGCATTTAATATACATAAAACATCCTATACATTATGGTGAAAAAACTGAATACACAAGACAAGATGGGAGGCAATATGAAAAACTGTTCTCTTTTGAGCTTTACATTTGCTTGGTAATTTTGTGAGAACAACTTAGTAGGTGTGAGCTGTGGGTTAGTGGCACCTGGGGGCAGAATTGGTGGTTTGCACCTGTGTCACTCTCCTTAGCACACCATTGCAAATTAGGGATACAGATATAACTAACCTGCTTCATCAAGATAAATAGGACTGGGGATTTTTATTTCATAGGTCAGTTTAACTTCTAGCGTTGAAGACTGTTACATCAATTTAGGACAGCCCTTATCCCATCCTCAAGAAGATCAACCACGATATGCCAACTAATTTCCAACTAATTTCCAACTCATGTGATGTTACATGATACTCATTCAAATTAAATATTTTCATTGTGTCGTCGAAGCCCTATTTTTTTTTTCTTGCGTTGTCCAGGGCAAAGAATGCTGGTTCTAGGTTGGGAATCTCTAGATGGTCTCATATCTAAACATGAATGAAGTAAAGTTGCTTGTAATGCATCACGATCTTTTATGTAAAGAACTGAGGGATCCATGGTCATGTGACAGCCCATCACATTCACAATTAAGAGGCATTGTCACCAGTGTGAGAGGGTAACTGTGTGAACACGCAGCTCCTAAATGATTATTTATGAATTGTGATGGCAGAACAAGAAGTTGCTGTACAGAACAAGAGTAAAAATATTCTAAGTTACCTATTCCTTTTGTAACAACATGTGCAAATATTGACATATAAAGCTGTATTGAGATCGTGAACATGGACCAAAGCAAACATTACTTTGTCTTCATATATACGGCACATATTTCTTTGAAACCAGTAAAAATACATGCATGCCATTTAAGTATCTGATTATTAGCCATGCATAGTGTCATAGAATAAAACTACTGATCAATAAAATATTTTGCAGGTGTTCAATTCCCATTCCGTTGTTGCCAAAACTCAAAAATGCATCTGTGTTGCCTGTACTACGTAAGAATATATATATATATATATATATATATATATATATATACCACATAACAAAACAGCATGTTAAGATACACAGAGGAAGGTTTTTAAAATAGTTTAGGAAATATCTATAAAAATACAAACATTTACCCTTATAAAGTATTTTTATTGTCTTGAGTCTATGGCTTTAAAGCGGAGAGACTATCATAACCTACATAATCAGAAATAAACCGGTATCTATAGAAACACATACATTATGTAAGAGCCCTAGTCATGTTACATGAAGAAGTGAAAAACCAACCTCAACATTTCGACATGAACACAAAACATAAAAATATCAATTATTATCCTGTTACTGGAAACAAATTATTCACAACCAAGGAGTAAAGGAATTGAACTTAGGGATACTCAGATCGCCTTGTCCTTTCATCTCATAATACAACGATCACTCAATCCTGGCAGCGCTGATTGCTGCGTCTCCAGCATAGTAATATGTCTGCTACAAAAGTACTCGAGAACAGCAAAGATTGTGTAAGCATGATAGTTATGTGCTCGAAAACTAATAGAACTTGGCTATAGATTCTTCTTTGTTTAATAAAACATTGAAGTCCAAATACACTTAAACATAAGAGGCATTTATGAATAAACACTATATTATGTGGTTACTCCTCTTCCATTCCATGGCACATCAGCCTGTCCGTGGGACGACTACCATTGGGTTAATCACTAAACCCTACCACCATGGTTACATGTGAATGTACTCTCCCAATCAGTGGCATATTCTAGACTAAGCTAACAAGACCTAGGAGAGTAGTTCAAAGAGGGCAGCACCTTTGCCACATAACCTGGGCAAATCACCCTACTGGACGATCAGGTTCCCAGTGTGCCATTGCTCCATGGGCCAGTGTCTCTCATACACCGAGGGGCATTCTGCTTGAGCATCACAGGCACCATAGTCAACTCACTCTACGTCTTTTTTAAAATGCATTGCGCCAGGATATGCCATCATATCCCGCAGGTTAGCATACAGCATGGCACCCACAACTGAGTCACTGCTCTCCTTTGCGATGCATCAGGCAGCTCCCAGCCCTGAAATCCTGCCCTGTTTCCAGACAGGGGGGCTTCGTGATCCTTTGAAGGTTTCAGTTAAAAAAGCATTCTTAGTAAATTATTCCTTTAATAGTGTATGCATTTATCATAATTCAACACAATTTCCTCTAGGTCAATGTATTAGAATGACCTTTATAGTGTTATATGTAATTTAAAGCACAACCAATGACACCTTTGGTAAGGACATTGGCCACAGCTTTATTTTGAATGTACTAATAGCAAGAAGAACATCAGCCATCATAAACTGCCATCAACCAATGCAACCTGCCAGATGGTGGCTTGTGGCGAGAAGTGTTCTTGTCCTGAGAAGGTGCCTTGAGCCTCTTCACCAGAATAAAGAACTGATACATTTGGTTTGTATACATATAGACACATAGCAGAAAGGGCTACAATGACTTACTACGCAAACAAGCCAGCTGTCATGTCCCCTTCGTCATTGGTCCATTGGGGCTCTATCCTTCAATTAATGAAAAAACCTATAATTTTACTCCTAATAAATATGCAAAAAAAAGCAAATCATATGTGCTTTCCTCTTTATTGATTCATTTTATTTGGAACGTTTAAGTACTAGCGCATGCATTGAATAATAATACAATCCTCAACAATCTTTCTTTTTACAATGCATGCATTTTTTAACACCTGAAGAACTTTGTGGGTTAAAGAAATATTTATCGATGCTACTTAGGGATAAGAGCTTTAACATACTCAGAAGAATAGATAGTTAGCTCCATTGTCAACATCAGGAAATAAGGACTTGAATCAGGAAGTGTATGGTAATTTGCAGTTACTCAAGGAGGCTTGTTCATCCTGTACCTAGTTATTATCTACTTACATTCAACAATGTTCACAAAGATATCTTGTTAGACAATTCCACCTGTCTACAGTTTCTCTATGAGCCATCACACTGAAACACACTAGTATGTAGGAATCCTATTAATAACATGCAGTTTCATTGAATCCAGGCTAAAGTTGTTCTGAAAATGGCATTTGGTAGACAGTTTCAATGCATTACTAATTTATTTGCTGCATTTACCATCAATAATGCACAGCATGCGCCTACATGTTATTTTATATTTAGCATGGAGATATAATAGAGAAAAAATACATTATTTGCACAGTTGTCTGGTCCTCAACGCTTTTGCCTCTTGTTTATCCTCAAACTGCTTGGAAATAACAAATATATCAGCTAAATGCATGACAATGTGTTTGGCTACCCAAAACTACCAGTTGGGCAGAGAGGCTGAAGCCAAATCCTCTTCTCCTGATTATCCCCATTGTTCAATGTTTAGATGTTATATAAGAAAGTGTTTCTTCGATCCAAGGTGGCAAACAGGCTGCCCAGTAAAAGTAAAGGTTAATACAATTAAGGAAGCATGAAAGGGATGGCATCAGGTCATCCTGAACATAAGAGAACGCAAAGGGCCAAGGAAGGACAATTACCACTAATTGTCATGCTGGCCTACATTACTATATGCAGAACAGAGGTTTGTGGAGGTATCTTTGGTCCATGAAGTCACACTCACTGTAAAGTTCCCAGGTGTGCTTTTAGTGATATTCTATTGCACTCTTTGATTAAGTGTCTACACAGAAATTAGGCATGCCCTAAAAATATGAATGGCTTACAATTCGGCACAAAAGGATATTTATTCCTGTTTAGGTTTTGAGGGGTTAAGAATGTCGTTTCTAATGTTTTAATTAGTTTGAAAAAGTTTAATATTCAGCCAGGTAGGTGAGATGTCACCTTCTTAAGGTTTGTTTGGTAATGCAATGAGTAGAGGCCACACATGATTGAAAACCATGCTGAAAGGCTTCTATTTAGTTCATAAATAATTTGTTTTGAGTTGTGGATGCCCCATCCTTATGCCCTAAAATGCCTCCATTTCCACCATTATCTTCTGCCGTATCTGACCAGGTGCTTCATCGTTTCGGTAAACAAGTGCTTAGTGTGTCCTGTGAGGCTCCACAAGCAAACTTCTTCACTTACAATATGGGTGTTTTTTCCTCAAGGGGAAACTTTGTTGCCAACTAAACGAATATAGTGAAACATTATACTCTGAAAAATATTGTGTTTAGAAATCTATTCTTTTCATTTTTTCATCACTTTTAATGTGCTGGTCTACCTACTATGCTGGATTTAACTCCTTCTACTCAATACTGAATCAGAAAGGTCATTGCTTCCCGTGTTGAGTCTCTAAACCCTTTCTAGAAATAATCCTCCAAAAGTTTGATTCATTCATAATTTTTCAGGGAATGCTTAATTATCATGTGACCAAAAAGGAGGTAGTGAGCACAGAAACCCAAAGAAGGTTTTTTTTACATTTCCCTGTGTTGTTTTTGTGTATTTAAGGTTTATTTTGAAAACATGGTAGATCACTAAGTTCGTGTTGTATGCTCAATGCTTTGAGAATGCAATGTAAATAGGCTGCGTTCAGTAAAGTAAGCCATGAGCATCATTAAACAAGATAGTAACATCTCTCATTTTCTTAACACAACATTATGTAATCAGATGCTTGCATATGAGGTGTTTATAAACACCACTTGCTTTAGATCTACATACAGCAACAATCATTGCAGATTTATGATCCATCATCTTCTCCTATCCCAGGGGTAGGCAATCTTCGGCTCTCCTGATGCTGTGCACTACATCTCCCATAATGCTCATCAAGGGAAATGTAGTTCACAACATCTGGAGACCCGTAGATTGCCTACCCCTGTCCTATCCCTTAGGGGTTGGTTCTTTTCCAAAAATACCTCAATGACCTCCATAAACCTTGTCTTGGACACTGGTGCCCATGTACAAACTTTTACTACCCATTTCCTTTGCCGCGTGTAATTCGGGCGAGTTAAAAAGTGCCGGAGTGGTTGACCGCACACTTTTATGATATCAAACAGCCATGTAATGTTTTGAAATTCAGCTTCAAAAAGTAGTTATTTAGCAGTGTATTTTAAATCTGATAAGACATTAGAAGTTTATGGACATACTAAGACATTTTGGACAATGCTATGCTTCCAACTTTGTGAGGACAGTTTGGGGAAGGCCCTTTTCTATTCCAGCATGACTGACACCAGTGCACAAAGCAAGGTCCATAAAGAAGGTCCCACAATCCAAAATCTGGTGGAAAGCCTACCCAGAAGAGTGGAAGCTGTTATAGCTGCAATGGGGGGCCAACTACATACTAATGTCTATGTATTTAGAATGCAGTGTCATACAAGTCCCTGTTGGTGTAATGTGAGGTGTCCCAATACTTTTTGTCAATATAGTGTATATACACAATCATTGACCTATGAGGAACCATATAGACTGTTACATAAGAAGAAAAAGTGGAAAAAGGTAAACCTTGAATTGTTCTGTTTCCTAGAACCATATAAAGTAATGTTTACTATTTGACTGTTTACTCCGAATTAGAATTAATAAGCTGGGTGAAATATTTGTGGTACGTTAATTATATTCAAAGGCAGAACATGTTACCACAGGTGTACCTCTGGGAATTTAGCCGAAACCCATTCTACTTAATATCTTTATTAATGATATAACAAATGGTCTGGAGGGGAAAATTTGTCTTTTTGCTGGTTATAGAAAGGTCAATTGAGAATGTTGACTTTCCAGAAAGGGACTAGGCAAACAAAATAATTAATAGTTTTTGGGAAATTAGGGGAATTAATAAATGTGTCATTTGCAGCTTAATGTCATAAAGTGCAATCTAATGATCAAACATCCGACAGGCACAATAAAGGAGTAACAACCCTGTAATCAAACGTGACAATGGAGAAGAGTGATCTGAGAGTAATTACAAATATTCAGCCCATTAAAGAATCATTTGTTGTATTGCAAATGATTACCTGGTGGGTTACATTTAAGGTCAATATGCATCAGCGGAAATCTCTCCACGAGTTGTCATTAGTGTGAACCAGGTAGCAAAAAAGTAATAAACAAATGGAAAGAAACATTTGATGACATGACTGCTCAGATTTTGCAGATCCAATGTACGTCCTTCCAGAAGAACACAACAGTTGGTGGGGCATCACCTATAAAGCATTCAGCTCCTGACCAAAAGCCCCAATATTTGGAATTTGCATATAGTTCTGTATTTCTAGATTTCTAACAGTATAACATTTGCCAGTAGTAATGCAAGATACTAATAACACATAAAATACATACAAACAATGAAAGTATCGCTAGACGATGCTATGCGGAAGAGAATTTCCAAGCACTGGCAGCATGTGATGAGAGCTTCTAGAGCAATCTAGAGGACATACGAGGAAATCAAACTGGGTACAAAGGAAAAGGGTTTACTAGATTTATTCACTTCACTGGGAGTTGCAGCTTCAATAGGCTTCATCATGAAGGACCAACACCAGCAACTTATGCATGAAATACAACACACAACACTAAATAAGTCAAATGTTGGATCTCTGCAGACGTACTCACTGTTAAGTACTTGTCTCGCTTTAGCAAATCCACTCCTCTCTATTAGGATTAAGCTAGCATTGTGCTAGCAAGCTGGCAGTGGCAGACTTCTCACAATAATAGACAATTTGATGCTTTAGGACTATGATGAAATAAACAAAGTATTTAAAAAAGAGAATGGCATTTAATCCTCACTGTTGAACCATATACAATTGTATAGTACAACACGAGTTCCACTTACAAAATGCAGCATTAGAAACATAGTTCCTAGTACAGACTAATGCCAAAACCCTTCCTAGAAATAATTCTCCTAATTATGTAAAATGTTCATTCATCGGTCATTTTTCAGGGAATGCTTAATTGTCATGTTACAGAAGCAAACACTAGCTTGTTGCCATATATAAACTAAAAAAAAAAACTTCTTAAAAGTTTCTGCGATGTGCTTATGTGATTAAACCTTAAGCGTAAAGGTTTCTACATACTAGAGAGATCAACTCATTCATTCTCTAAGTGGCACTTTTACGATAGATGTCTGAGGCCCAGCGAGATTGCATAGCTCGCCAAAATAATTCACAATATTAAAAAAAAAAATGGGTTCCAAGATAATGATATAATAAAATAACGGGTGGATAGGATATCCCCAGCTGAATGGATTTCCATAATTCTTAATGACTCAACTGCAATGGATGTATTGGAATGACATTGATGTTCTCCCTGCAAACCATGGAGATGTGCTGCTATATACAACAGACAATGGTATACAACAGACCTTAGTGGGCATTGACCATCAATGAGCCACTCATAAAGCATTATATCTACTGTGCATATATATATATATATATATATATATATTTATATATATATATATTTTTTTTATTTTTTTTAATATTGTTATGTAATATTTTTTATATTATTATTAAATACAAATTGCACTGTTTACATTCAGTGGTACTCATGCTGATATAGAAAGAGTAAACGTCAGACTGCTACACATAGAATACGGTGTGCTAATGCAGCCTGACTTTTTACTGTTTATATGTGTGTAACATAAATCTTACAGTGCAAACTAGAAGGCTACACGGTACAGACAGACGCTGAGCCAGCTATTTCCTCCTCCCTCCCCTTGGAAACTAAGCTACAAACATATTGATATCCATCACAGGGTACATTATGTTTGGGAGGCAAAGAAAGCCCGTCTGTTTGATTTTTAAAAATTTTTATTATATATATATATATATGAGACACCCAGGGGTTAAAACAATAACTCGATAAGAATGTTGCTATCTTGAAAGCCAGAAGACGGTGGATGCCAATGCCAAGAAGTTCAACTATTTCATTGAAATAGGATTTTTGAAAATCAAATAAATGTATCTGCTATTATTGGTATAGATCACTAATCAATCTGCTGATGGCAGGGCTTAGAGGGGCTGCATCGCTGATATTGTGCATGGTGCTGCACTCCCTTCTGGCACAGCTAAGATTATTGCATAAACCATTAAATGACTTAAGAAGACAATTGCTCATATGTACAAAGCAGGTGGCAATTTCAGTGACGCAAAGGGTTCTATTGGCAGAAGAAGCATTGATTTCCGTGAAGTGTTCCCAGTCTACCAGACAGCTCTATGGCAGACTTGATTTAATAGCTATCTATAGGTCGCCTGCAGCCTTGATTATTGCCAACGCTAGGTTAGAAGGCATTGTTATAAAGCAGACAACATATTGTGTATTCTAAGCAAGTATGTAGAAAAATAGAAGATCTACTGAACTATACGATCTATCTCAAATGATCAGTGTTTTAATACCCCCCCCCCATTCCCGAGCCACTCAAAGGCATGAGATCCTACACAGAGAGCAATTAAAACATGCTCTCACACAATGGAGAAGCAGCAATAATGCAGCGATGGAGATCATGCTGGGTTCATCCGTCTCAAACCTACATGAAATAGCACGGCTACAAAATATTTTAGAACGGGAAACTTATCTACCCTTTCCTACGATTATGTATTCCTCATGATGGATATGGCATGTAAACTAATAGCCAACAGGCTTAATGCAGTATAGAGAAGTCTGTGAAGAATTGTAGTGCTGAAAGGTAGCAGTGCAGAAATGACTAATTAAGGGTCATTTAAAGTTGTTGCTTTTTTTTTTAAAGGATAGGTTTCCTATGAATTGAATATAATATGATATAAATGGCCAATCAAGCTTTTGCATTAAATAGTAGACACGTTACATTTTTTTTAAATATATCAACGCACCACCTGGTGGTAATCAGAAATTCAAAATAATAACTATTTAGAAACTATTTTAAAAGCTACGTATTCTAAAGAACCTTTTTAGTTACCGAAAGCAAATCAACATTGTGTGGCTGCTGTGTATCTGTCTCAGGGTTTTTAAAAAAAAGTGACTTTTCCTGCTAGAACTCCAACAGAATGCTCGGAACGGGTCTTTGTTCTTACGTCCTTATGTATCTTTTTTCAAATATCCGTTAGTTCAAATCAACACGCAATGCGTGGAATCCATACACATGAAGTTTACCTTTAACATGAAATCCTGTTTCCAGATAATTTGTCTAGCGAAAGAGAATAAGTGGCTCTATAAGCATTAGTCCGCTTTTGAACTTCCAGAATATTTTACTGAAAATGACTATTATTAAACTAAATAAAAAAAAATATAAATAATAAAAATAAACCTGGCTGTAAGGGCACAAGCAGTTATTCATATCTGTAGATAAAACAAAGCTTTACGCCATGATCTGATTGAAAAAAAATGGACCTCTAGTATTAGATGGCAGATAAAAGCTGATCTAATATTTCCAGGGTGCTTCCCATGCTGCTGTGAGATATTACATGATCATACAATATAACGTTATGAGACATATGCATAAGTTTGATAAACTGACAGCTTTTTTGCTCTTAAGATTTAAATGGCTATTGGATACACAATACAAAAATAACCGCTTGAGAAGATCCTACAGTTACAAGACGCTGAGAGACGATTGATAGACAGATAGATAGAGATAAGAAAGGTAGGTGGATAGATAAAGCAACTTGTATGTACTTGTAAGCATGCAGGACATTTAAATGAGGTCAATCAGTAGCCATGTCTAGTAGACGACAGCCTGTAACACTATACACCAGAACAAAGCCAAACATGAATGTTATAAAACTGAAAGCATCTCCATAACCACGTACTTTTGCTACCTCCACAAGAATAAGTCAGGCACTTCACTGATGTTAAGCTACAGTTCACTATTATGAAGGAAGCAATTAGAGCATGCGTTATAAAACCCTCTACAATATAATATTACTTGTCAGGAGCTAATACAGAGCCATCTGTGTAAAATCTACATCCATTACAACATGATGATGAAATGATTGTCAATTTGCGATCGCTGGTGATGACCAAAATACCTTACAACTTACTTGTCTAGACAAATATAAAAAAAAAAAAATCAGCCATTTCTAGCCAGTTGTGGCTTTCAGCAGAACAAGAGCTCTGCTAGAGAAGTTGGCACATTTTCCACGTATTTATTCCTAAACAATATCCAGCACGAGATAGCTCAAAGTTAGCATATATGCAGCTTCATAGATTGACTTTGATACACAGAGAGCAGAATACATCACTATTGTATCACATACAACAGCCTCCTGTTTAACCCCGTGGGTGCCAGCTTGAGAGAAATACATCTATTGCGAGCAGCTTTCGCCTTCCCATTCAGGTACGTCAAGGGTTAAAGGTCACTTACTGCCTCTTCAAACACAACAAAGCCACAGAACAAGACGGTATATTTACCTGGGTTGGGGGGAAAAAAAGGAGTTGCGCAGAACAGTCCGGCTGAATCAATAGGCAACAAAGTCCAAATTTGCTATTTCAACTAGGCCGTGATCAGATAAGCATTAATTTTGGTAGCAGACACCACGGTGGCTCCAATCTTAAGAAATGCACCAAGGAAATTGACAAGCCTGCTCCATGACAACTAAACTCTTCTAATGGTTTTGAACGCCCACCATTTCTCTTCATTCATCCAATCAACTTTTCAGTGCACATCTTCCCTCTCTTCCTCAATTCCTCCGAGCTCCACGTTCAGAAAGAAGATCGCTTCTCATCTGTATGCTAATTATTGTGCCACATGGACAATGGTAATGATGACTTCAGACATGGAAGTAATGAACCTGAAGTCGGAGATAGATATTAATAACTGCTTGACACCACTAAACGTTGAGAAAAGATGGGCATGCGTGCATCGGTGCTGAGGCTGATGCATCAACTGTATCTTCTATTATGAGAGCGGCAGACAGTCTGCAAGGCAACGAGCTACGGAAAGCTTAGCTGTGTAGTATGCATGAAGCATTAGCTCCCTTAGAGACCACATTACTGCTGCAGAATAGCATAGTGCTGACTTACCCTGTCTCAGTCTGATATCCTCTGAGCAGAACCAGACATGTCCATTCACCAAAACCCTAACGTGGGCTCTTGTGTATTTCCCCAGCTCTGCTTATGGATTCAAATGCGAGGATCTCCAGCCCTCCTGTTTATTGGGCTTTACAGCGCAGTCAGACAAGTAGAAGGGATGTATGCTGTACGCTTCCAACATTGTACCCACAGGCCCCTAATTCTCTGGAGCAGACTGTGTAGCGTGTGCAGTACAGTATATACTGGAATAGATGAGAACTCTTAATACCATAGTCATTGCCATCGAGTTATTTGGACTTTTTTTTCATATACATTTTTGTAACAATCGGAATAGAAATAACAAGTAAATACATGTTATTGATCTTATATAGCAGTACATTTGCACACGTTAAATGTGTTTTAATTAATTAGTAAGTGTTAATGTGGAGGTAGAATAAGACTTTAATATTGGCAGTGTATGTAAATTTCCAGGCTACATAATGGCTAAGGGAAAGCGATATAAGTTAGCAAGTCGGCATTTTTTACTCGAGAAATGTAGCTAGGTTGTTAGTTCTGTGTGTATGTCTGTTGATCGCATAAATAAATGTAAAGAGTATTTTTGTGATAAACTGAATGTTTTCCAACTTGTTGCCACGCTATGTAAGAGAACCCACATGAAGCACTGACTGGGTCACATGGAGGTATCGTGGCCAATTGGTTTTGTGCTACCTCATGCATTATTTTGAATTATTAGAAGAATACTAACCCCACATGATCAATCTAAGGATCAAGAATGGTTTACAATCAGTTCTCCTACAATTTCTAGAGACATGGAGTTGTAGAGAAACTTTGAGGCATCATCAAGCATATTTCCAACAATGGTCATGATCCATCATTCTTCTACAATCTACAGTTGACCCAGCTCTGGGTCTTCCATGTCCATGTGGCACATGGTCACAAATACAATGTAGCCTTTTTTTCCTTTCTTTTCTAGGAACATCATGGGGCATCTACTATGTTCTATTTCACACTGTAACTCATAAGATAATAAATTGCCTTTAAAGCTTATATATTATTGATGTGTTATTGGTCTCTTTAAGCAGGACCTGTCAACAGGGTTTTTAACATTCCAATGACAATTTTTTTTTATTCAATACAGAATAATAAAGGGTAATATGGGCAAGAATGTACACATCTAAACTTCCTTTCCTGTAGTATTAAATCCTCCAGCAGTTAATATTTTTCACACTAATGAGATGCAACACCCCTCCTGGCAAGTGAGCGTCATAACTTGTCTGCAGAACCAGACAAAAATAGCTACTGAAAGTATGTAGTCTCACACACACAAACTAAACACTCAAATATACTCTTAAAGAGAATTCTTCCTTAAAATGTGCCATAGTCTAAAGTATTGTGAGCCTATGTACCTGTAAAATTACAAACCAACTTTTCACATAAACAATGCCCACAGTATTTTATAAACAGCAGAATTCCCAGATTGTATTTTTTATTTAAAAAAGCACACAATAGGGTATTGTATAAAATAATGTTTACAAGTACAGGATAAGGGTCATTAAATTAAAAATAGCGTTTTGGGTATTGTAAAGGAAAATCAACTTGAATTTGTGTAGCAAAATGAAAAATGTGTTACAAAAATAATATTTAACCCTTTTTTTCCCATTTGTTGTGTGTAATCAGAAACTCTAAAGCCAATACCGAAGATTTTCTCTTATTTTACTTGACTGAATTTAAAGTAGAAGGCGATTACAAATCTCATCCAAATCTTTTCGGGAAACAAAGAAAATATTTGAATATAAGCTGACGTGAATCTAACAGACAAAAGTAAACGTTAAGAGGCAGCTAAAGGAAAGTTGGAGTAAATAAAATAAGGAAGAAGAATAGAGAGCGAGAGAAGAAGGTGGAGAGATGAAATGGCAGAGCAGAGATTGAGCAAATCAAAACAGGGGTAGGTGGGAATAAGCTCACACTCTAAACAGACGACTCCACTGTTCATAGGAACACTGGAATAGTTAAAGTAAAATACTTAACAAAAAAAGGAAAATACGCTAATAGAATGAATAATAAAATGAATGAAAATATAAATAACAAAAGTGATATTAAAGATAAAAATATTTTAGCTGATGTTTACAGGTTTCTTTTTCAGTAGTATAATATATATATATATATATATATATATATATATATATATATATATATAATATATTTAGACTTTATTATGGTCAACACTTCAATCCGCTGGTCTATTCCCAATGCACAAGGTGTCGAGTATGTGGTTAAGTAACTAAGCTTTGAAAAGTTATTCTGATCTCCTTCTATTTCTAAACAAACATCTACTACCGCATTGTGCGTTAAATCACCTAAAGGGAGTCATATATTTATGCCCTAATATTGGCGCATGTTGCAATAAACAATATAGTCTACATCAATATTAGTATCAATACTTGCTTATCGATTGTCACTATAAATAGCATATGTGCTTATCTCTTCTTTTATTCTAAGTTTATCCATGTGTTCAAAATATATAGCATATAGTAAAATAAAGTTAAAGTTAAAATAAAGTTAAAATGCGTAATATCCATTGTCAGGAATGATAGACGACTCTCTGGCTAGAAAATCCTAAATAATATAAACATATAATAATAAACATCTACCCAAGAGATAAGAAAGTGCCATGAAGTTGTTCAGGTCTGTATATTGTCCTCAGCACTGGACAGCTCCTGGTGCTGAAATCAGCAGAATAATAAGATAGACTTGGGGGAAAAGGCAGAGCTAAACAGAGAGGTGGCAAGCAGCGTCTACAGAACAATGGCAGCCAACTCCAAATCTTACCATAATCACATTAATGAGATTAATCAGCGAATTAGCAACAGTCAAATGTCAGGGTGGCAAGGAGGAATGCGAGCTTGCTAATTAACTTTTTCTAAAGGAGGAGGGGGCATATACACTTAACTGAGACCCTGAATATCCCTAAAATCTTCAGACCTAAAAGGTGACCATCTTAAGGCTAATAAATACTAGCCAAAGTAAGAACTGGTAAATGTGTGCATTGTAACTTACTAAAAGCACCCTACAGACACATATACAGCATCAAACCCATTCCATTGACAGAAAAACTAGCAAGCGTCAAGTTAATTAATCAGAAGTTTATGTCAGAGATGCAGTTACATCATTAAGGCATTTTCCCAAAATGTTAGCAAACAATTGCAATAACTGCAAGTATAACTGTTACTCCTCTTACATGTAACTATAAACGAGCGCACAAAGGATAATATGTCTCCAAAACTCTGTACAAGATCTTTGCAAAAGGTTGCAATTATTTTATTATTTTAGACTGCAGTAGACAAAAGTACAATAAACAGATAATATCCACCAACAGTAAGAAACACATCAAAAATCATACTATCTGAAATTACTAATTTTATTCTCCATCACAATTTAAAAATAAATGTAACTTCATTTGATCTGTAACAGCATATTTCATATATATGTGTGTGTATATATATATATATATATATATAAAGTTGAATATAACTGATTTTTCAAATAAGTCTTTTCTGATCCAATTCAAAGTTGAAATCTTTAGTAGATTAAACTACAAAACAGTAAGACACAGAGTACAACACATACCTGTCTGTACGAAAAACAATAGCAGCTTATAACAACATGCGGAAGCAGCGAAATGTGCAATTAAAAGTTGAAGGCATTACAAAGAAAGAAGAAACCACCATCTAACCATCTGATCTACAAACAAAGTGGATCTCTGAATATCGTTGTCTTTTTTTTTTTTTATTATTCCAAAGAAATCTGAATAAATAACCAATATTCCATATTAGAAAAAAAAATAAGATTACACCCACCAACACGCAGTTAAAAAAAAATCAGCTCCCAGGGAAAATCATTCTCTCGCTCTCTCTCTCCTTTGCCGTGTGTGTATGTGTCTCTCGCTTTACTGTGCAGAAGCTTAGGGAAAAATGTCGCCCTGCAACGAATGACAAATTCAGCATGATAGGCTAGCAGGCCTGAGGGATCTGTTTCACTTCCACATGCATCCACTAATGCACACACACACACTCCCACTCATCCTCTTGATATGTTTTTTTTTTTTTTTTCACATTATTTTTTTTTTTTTTTTCACCAGCTCTAAATCCCCGGCATATGACCTTCTGTTAAATAGATAAAAAAAAAATTGCTTATCAGTCATGCAAATGAGGCTGAATTCATTTTCCACAACAGATGGCCTCATGGATAATGATGATGGAGGAGAGAAAATTGAATGTCTCTCACAAGGTGGCCATGGCAACGAAGAGTGGAATAATATCAATAATAAGCTTGGTGCATAATAAGGTTGTCAGTTGTAGGAATCAAAGTCCCCTGTTAAATCAGGTATACCACCCCAACCGGTTATCTGCTAACGCTACACTTAAATCTAAATATATTCCATTGCACTTAAAAGAAGGGGGGGGGGAGCCGTTCGCTTCTGTATTTTAACCTGCTGTGCCATTGATGGGCATTCTTATAGAGAGAGACGGTTTGCTGTTGTCTCTATTAGGTATTAAATATGAGAAATATTGTGAAAACTGATGTATGTAGCAATATAGGTACCATATTAAAACCTATTGTATGTCCTCAAGCCTGCGGTAGATGTATCCCTGGAACAGCACTAATTAGACTGTTAGCTCTGCTTGATACCCTGGATATTTTTTAACGAGTGCTGCAGGCAGATGGGTTTGTAATCTGCTGTAAAGCAATGTGTTGCTGCCCATTCATTAAAAAGGGGTCACATTGTGTAATTATAGTGTGTGCTGGCGAGTCTGCAGTCTGATCTGCTCATTGACTTCTCGTCCACGCTCTCTCTCTCCCTCTCTCTCTGTCTCCGTGATGTGGAATGCTGCATTGAAGCGGCGGTAGTTTGCCTACAGCGCCCACCTAGGATCCCAGGGGGCTGGCCTGCAAAATGAATCAGCAGCCATCCTGAACAGACTGATTAAAATGAAAATGGCAGGGCACATGTCTGGGCGGAACTAGAGTTCAGACTTGCTGCTTGTCTGGCAAGCATGCTCAATATAGCTTGTGCTAATAATGGCTCAATGCCTAGACATCGGCTCTCTAACCTATAGTGCCAATATGATTTTATTTTATTTTGTTAAATTTTGGGTAATTTCTGAGCTCATTCATGCACTAGTACATCCATACATCTAGCAAATTAAACCTGGATGTGTGCGATGAATAGGTCGAAGAAGACAAATTAACAAACATGCATACAAATACAGAATCACCCAGATAATAGGAACATATATACATTGTCTCTTAATTGTGTACCTGCCTGCATTCTCTGTCTGTGCTGTTACCAGAAGCAAAAACAGGCTACAAGATACAAAGGGGTCTAAATTTAGCAACAGACAATGAAGAATGGGAGACGAGGGGGGGGGGGGGTGATTTAACAAATGTCTGCTGAATTTTGCTGGAAGAGAAAATACATGAATATAATATGACACTAATATGACAATATTACATTTTGTCTCCTTTTCTGCAAATATAACATGCGTCATAACCCCAGGTGCAAACATACACACACACATACACATATATACACTGTATATATATTGCAGATTTTCAAAAAGCATCCAGAAGACAAATCTAGCAACCAGAAAATTGTCCTAGAAGAGCAAACCCCCATTAAAAAAGCAATAGTACAATATTCCTGAGCCCATTTAGCCCCAAGGATAATGTGCTGTTTTTTTCAAGAAATGGCTCTGTTCTTTCTATCGACCTCTTCTCTGATTTCTATACATTGAAGAGGGAGGTGTTAATGAAGAATGTAAGTCCCCTGTAAGCCCCTTGCAGCTCTCTGCCATCCCCTGTCTCCCCTGACTTGAGCTGTGATGCTGCAGTGCGAATCAGAAATCAATACAGAGCCGCTCTAATGGAGGCTGCACTCAGCAAGCAGCTGCAGTCGGGTGAGCAAGAAGACAGAGGAGGAAAGAAAAAAAACCTCCCTGACGTCTGTGCGGCTGTTAAACCGATTGGCTGCCGCATCGTATGTTCTGCCAAGCAGAGAATAGGAATTCGTTTTACTGTCTGCTAGAAAAAAAAATGTAGGTTGCATGTTTTTTCTCCCCAGTCTCTAGGAGACAGGGGCTAGGTTTTCCACGCAGACAGCCACGCAGTACCATTTGAGGACACGTCTCCTGGGTGCGAGTGGTCACTATAATGTGAAATATTACACCCATGGAAGATTATGCAACTGCTGCGTTAAAAGGCATCACTCCCATCCCGGGAAAGGCTTTGCAAAATGAATATTCATATGAAGGAGACGGGGAGCGGGCTGAGGCTAAGCGTGGATTGATGGTAGACAGACAGACAAGATTGATGGCTATATGGATTAATTGATATTCGCAGTATCAAGGATAAGATGCAGCTGTATCAAAATTACCATATAGGTTGTCCCCTGAGCATCATGGGAGTTGTAATCCACAAACACGCACACGATGCATACTACAGTAAAAGGGTAGCCATTTGTCCTGGTGACTACACAGCCCTGGCATTTTAAGGCCGCTGGTCACCAAATGACGTACGTACAAATTGGTTTGGCTAACATTGCAGTAATACACAATCGGTTAATTATCACCCATCATTAAATTTAGCAAGTGGAAAACTAGACGGGAATACAGGATACTTCCTTGCATGGCTATTTAATGGGTTAATTTCCATTATATCCCCTTATATTGCTGCAGAATCTGTAATGGCAATATATAGATAATACGGCAGAGCTTTCTTCACTAGCCTGTCAAGGTGTCTCTAAGTATAGCAGAGTATTACTCTGGCTCCACTGAAGCATTTCGATTTCTTCCACTGGACTTGTGTGTGTCTCCTACAATAAAGTCTACAAGCCCCAGTCTCTCCTTAGAAGAAAAAAATACGATGGCTTTTTCCATTGATATAGTTATAGTATATTGTGTGTATAGCATAAGGCATAACACACACATATCTATCTATCTATCTATCTATTATATATATATTATATATATATACTAATATATATATAAACACACACACACAAATACTGGTTACATCTCATATATACGATACTTAATTTCCATTAACACATTACCATCACCTGACAGCCTGACAATTTATTTTGATGCTTAATCTGATGGGGGGGGTAATATTTCCATTAATTTAAACAACGTTGTTTTCTCACGCCAAACAAAAACATGGTTTAGAATGCCTTAATTTCCTATCAAATCCAACCCGAGAGCTCGTCTAAAACCCGTAAGTCATATGACCCCTCCTGCCTGGGGTTCACTTTTTACGCTGCTCCAGCCAATAGAAAGCAAGAGCCCGCAAGCTGCGAGGCTTCCTTTCTTCACACAAAAAATGATTGACATTTGTATGTGGCTCCTGCGGAGGTGTGAGAGGCAGTTTTCCGCTTAAAAAAATAAATGACTGTTAAGTATTTGAACATCATGAACAGGAAAGGGAGAGGGGAAAAGCTGGGGCATTTGCCCATGATACACTTGTATTGTTATAAAAATGACTTTTGGTGACCTTGCAAATGAGTTCACTCTTGGCCCTAAATATTGTATGAAAAGAACCCTCATCGACTTTGGTCAATAGGGGCATCCTGGTCTATAGAGACTTAAATTCGGTTTTAAATTCCCCTCTTACAGTTTGTGCGTGTGTTAAATTGTAGCCAAATAGAGGTAAAAAATCTGAAAGGGACTTGCTTGGTTCTGTTTTTCTGCCACACACTTAATCATAAAAGATGTGAGGGAACCCTCCATCACTGTGGCCACTGGAGAGGTCGTCTGGGGCCACTGGAGAGAGCCAGCCTCCTCCCTATTGACTATGGGCCCTGGCTTTGTAAAGACCTCTGTATCTACCCCCAGAAGTATATCATCTCATCACTTGCTGAGGGGATTATCTCTGGCAGACAGCCAGGATCTGCAACCAGGGAGTGACCACCATGGTTTCAGTTTAATGTCAGACCCCCCCACCCCATGGTACATTGATGTGTTGTATAAGCCATACCCCCCCCCCCCCGTTCCACCATTACATTTCCCCCAGCCAAACCTGGTTACTGATTTCAACCAGTAATAGATATTGGAGGTTGGGACCCTATTGTATTGTTAATCCCTTTACTTACACTGTTGTCTCTGGGAAGCAGATTAAGGGGGTGGTTTGTATCCCAATATCCTGATTTAAAGCAGTCTTCATTTTGTTTATACCCTACACTGAGTCTCGGCTAGTGACTGGGAAACTGGGGAAAGAGTATGTTGTACCAGGCTAAGGGAGCACAGTGGGAGTCAGCGGAGGTAGTCGCTCTGACTATCCAGCAAAGTGACAAAAGGCTTCTCGTTTTATGCACTAAACTGTGACTTTTTAGATGCATACCTCCTATGTATCCATCTATGAGACCTCAATTCCTTTCTCTCTCTCTTTTTTTCCCTTAATATTCCCCATTTCTTGGAGCTCAGAATTTTTGATGCAAAATGTGATGTAGTAACAGCTTGATCTGGGATAATCTATAAATAAAAATACAAAAACCAAAGAGAAAAAAAAACAGCTCAGAAAAGGCAAGACAAGAAACAGAGCTGCAGAAAAGGAGATGGGGACATGGAATTGGTTGGTAGAGAAGGTAGAGAGACATTGAAAAAGAGCCTGAGAGAATGTGAGCAGGAAAGAGAGAGAAAACAACCAACAATCTGATGCTGTAAGCTTCATTTTTGTTTGTTTTGTTGGGGTTCCCTCCGCATTTTGGGACATTCGCACAAATTAACGAAATTGACAAATGTTGGTAACATTTCAATGTACTGAAATGAGTCCATAAGTTAAGTGAATCCAGTATTTTGGTTCAAAGTTACTTATTCAATAATGTAAATAGGTGAATTGTTAGGTTAGTTGAAGATAGATGAACCATTAACTCTCATCAACCTAATGATGCATTATGAAGGGTCTGCCCTGGTGACTTTATCAAGATGAACAAGGACCTCTACTAACCTAAGTTAACAGACCCTGCAGGCCAAGCAAACATAAATGCCCCAGAGCTGCATTTTGCCACTAAATCCTTCAGGAAGGGTAGGACCCTAGGCAGTAATGGCCTCCCTATAGAGCGATATTTAACTCTGTGGGACCTCATTGGCTCAGAACTGTTTGAGGTGGATGTGGATGTGGCGAAGCAAGGCAAGATGCCTCCTACACAAAGAGAGAATATGATCACGATATGTACAGAAAGAAATTTGACTTAAGGCGTCCCATTTCCATTGCTAAGGTCACAGAATAGTAGGCTCGGGCTGCTCTTATCAGTCTTAAACAAGAGAAAGCTTTTGATCGTTATGGGTACAGCCCTGCCTACGTGTAGTTTGGGAAAGGTGTTCTGCTCTTACATTCACCTAATGTTTCGAGACATTTACAGATTGGAGTTGTTTAATGCCTTTAAAATTGACACATTTCCAGTCTGTTCTGGAAAGAGCCCTTCCAAGAGTGGCACATGAGTGCCCGATATAAACATTTTGCATGCAGAGAGCCTCCTTTCAGTACAAATGTGTGCATTGAGCACTGAGAGGAACTCCAAATGGCTCTTCAAAGCACATTCTGCTGTTCCTTGCTCCCCCTCTGAAGGAGTCTTAAATGGGAGAAGTGGGACAGCTCCATGCCTTCCAACTGTAATACACATTGGTTCTACCTGGATGTTATCAAGTTTGTGCCTCTTGGCCTCGAGGTAACAAAAATACAAAATAACACACACACTAACATACATTCTTACATACACTTACTTAAACACTCACACTAAAGCATCCTCAACTCTATCACATATCCATGTCGTCACACCTCCATACCATCACACCTCCACAGCATCACCTTGCCCTGATCCTTTAACTCTTTAAAGTTAAAGTACATAGTGCGAGCGGCTGCTCTATTACCGCATGTTCACATAACGTCGCGTTACAAGACCACGCTGTGTTCCTGCCTCCGGAGCTCTGTTTGAAGTAACCTGCTGGTCCCCTCACCTGTTTCACTATACATTACAGAGGGCAAACACGTTTGGTAGATAGTATGTTCAATGGACACTTACAAACCCTATTCTTCAAACATTTACCAAAGGGAATGAATACCAAATGTATAAATGAGCACATAATCAATCGGGGTGTAAATGCTGCTTAAAACACCAGTGCTACTATCTGGAGTTGTAACAAACATGCAGGCAGTACCCTAAATCTTCAGATCAGAGCAACCCAGGGTTAATATAGTGAGGAAATTTAAACTTGCATTCTATAGGCATATAACTATCCTGAATCTAAGACGAGACCAAGGGCTGATTTGAAACTTTACCACAAGAAAAGACAAGCAGAAAAAATGGGCTGAATGGTCCTTATCTGCTGTCAAATTCTATGCTTCTAGTTAGAACTCAAACATTCATCTACGCTTGTTTGTTTCAAGGCATTACTGCTCCTTTAACGTCTATTAAATCAACTGAATATCAGGTAAATTGTGCCCGTTTTGCGCTCACATTGAATGCAATGTAACTAATGAATCCCATGGGAGTATTTCCCCCAATTAATTTGACTTTAACCCAGGTGATATTTCATAGTGGACATGGCTTTTTTTTTTTTAAACTAAGCACAGCACACTTATAATTATGATAAGTTATATTTTCTGCTGCTCTGGTATATGCACATAAGGTGGCACATAATTCAATGGTAATTTGATTCATGGGTCTGCATAATTATGTATTAAAAAAAGTGGTTGATTTAATTTGTAATGGGAATCTTGTCACATCACAAATGCACAAGGGGAACTCTATAAGCATAAAACTATGGCACAAATTACATTATCCTTTATATATTTATCACAGGGTGGGTTATTATTATAATTTATTTTTTTTTTTAAAAAGCCAGCATATTTTGTAGGATAGTGCACAAAAACCACACACAAAAAGAATTCACATGTACTGTATTCCAACCTCATTCCAAGGTCAGTTTCATTACTTCTCCATTTTTTGTCCCTTAAACCATGAAAGTCAGTTTTAAAGCTAATAAATAGAAAAGTAAAGAGGTGTACAGAATCAATAAATCATTTAAATAAAATATATATTTATTCCAAAAATAATTTTAAATTCAAAACATATACGGTACTTACAAAAATCATCCATAAGGTAATTCAAAAGCACAAAAATTTTAAAAATGCCAAAAAAGTAAGTGAAACAGAATAATAAGCAGTGACAGGAGAGCTGTGACAAAATACATTTAAAAAAAAAAAACACATTTTGACTAAAAGTCTACGGGAGAAGTCTTGTTTGGTGGGCCTCTAGGTCAGTTGTCTTTCTCTGGGCTAGGAAGTGGTATGGGACCACTCTTTCCCATCCACAGCCTGCATACCCCCTCTTGCGCACGTTTACTTAAGCCTCCCCCACATTTACTCACATGAAAGCCACTTGGTGCTAGTGTTGCCCACGAAAGACCAGCCTCACCCCAGCATGAAGCCACTTCCCCAGAAGAGGCAGGGGTTCCAGTAGCCTGTTGTTGGAAGTTCCAAGCTATGCTTATAGGGCATATTCAGCTCTACTGGATGAACTCTTCCCTTCCTTCTATATATTCCTTATCTATACAGTACTTAACTAATGTCTTTACATCAGGAGAAAATGGCAGACTAGATGGGCCAAATGGTATTTTACCAAATACTATGTTTCTGTGTTAATTTAGTAAAATCATTTTAAAGTAAAAGGAGAAATTAGCATTCTCAGAAACATTTAGCATTTTCATGATATTGTGTGCAAACAGATAAGTGTAATCTGGGAAGTGACGTTATCAGTTTCATACCTCCTGTTATACTTGAATTCTTATTTCACTTAATACATTGAGTAAAACATAGTGTACAGCATGTGTTCATAGGACAAATCTCTTGCCTTGTTGACTTGTGAAGATTAAGACCACAAAATCATTTTGTGGAAGCAAATGGATAGTTAGGGTCTTATTCAAAGACCATCTTTTAATTAGTTTGGCAGAGGAACGTGCAAATGAAATAGCAGCCAGAGAGTATCCCTGCTACTTAGGCTATTCTTAATATCATTGTTAAGATGCTAGCCTTTCTAAATGATCTTCTGTACTTGCACCTTGGGTAGATCGTATTACAATAATAGTGTTTTCGGTAGGCAGTTACAAGAAATAATACCTAGGAGAAAGAATTATTTGTAGCTCCGCTGTCCAGCTATTAAGTGGGAAGAACTTTGGATCATTTTTACATAAAGATTCTGGGACTCGGTTGCTTTTAAACTACCAGACGTCATCACAATGACATCACAATGTCTTAAGTCACGACAGAGAAAGATATAGTTCCGATTCAGATTCTAAATATAATTTATTATGCTGTTTGTTCCTAAGTAGATGGATTAATAGATGCTTTTTAAATTAATGTTCCAATTCCTACATAAAGTAACATACAAAAAAAAAGCAATGACTTATGTATTACAAGCCTAACAAAAATTGATGTTAACAAATTCCTTGTGCCAAGTCATAAAAATGTTTGCGCTGACAGATAGAAAAGTCTTATTCAAACACTATATCATTATATGGAGAGATGTAATAAACCATAATGTCTTAGAGAAAACATATCACTTTTTTTAGTTATGTTAATGTTATTTCTTGTCTTATTTTTGAATATTTTAGCCTTCAACCACTGTGCATTGTTTTAACGTAAGTTATTCTTTGTTGACCGCATTTTAAAGAGAGCTCAGTGTCCAAATGCAGCCTCACCAAGAAAGAGCTGATATTGAAGTACTTTAGCCTCTTCAGGACAAAGGTGTTTCTTCTACGTCCTTGTTCAACCCCCTCTTTCCCCTCTTCTCATTTAGCATACCCACACAAGTTACATATTTTATTTTTCAGGACAAGTAGGACGTATTCATCTATATAATCCATCATAAAATGAAAAAAAAACTTAAAAAGTAAAAAAAAGCCTCTAAATTGAACATAACTAGTGTAAATGAAAACCCAAATATATTTATATGCCTGTCCTGAGTTTGGATACACCTCATATGTGAAGGATTTCATTTTTTTTTGCAGATATAAGGTAAATAATATTACCGGTATATTTTTTTTTCCAAATCGTAATATTTTCAAGTATGGTATTCTGAGGCTCTAAACAACACTCACAGATCTGGAAGCTGCTAGATAAAAGTTTATCATTCTGAAAAGCAGACAAGTTTTGACAAGTTTCGTGCTTCCATTTCTCCACCAACCACATCCAAATTTGGTGGTGAAAAAAATCTACTTTTGATCCAAACTAGGCAATGCTGCTTTGGGTTTCTAACCCAGGGTATGTCCAACTGGAGAAAAAATCCCCAATTTGTGTCCTGCAACGTTTCCCAAGTACAGCGATGCCTCACATGCCTACGTTTGGAGAAGATATGGGCAAAAATTAGGACTCATTTAATATATATTTTAAAAAATATTCCCACAATAACTAGAGATCCCATATGCGGTTATCTTTGACCTCATGGATGTCTTTTTGGTCATGGATGTCCCCCTTATTTTTTCTTGGCATTTTGATTTTTGTGGAGGTTTCTCCCTCTTTTCATGCTCCTGCAGGCTGCTGTGACATCTTATCACAGTGCCTGCAGCAATGTCACCGTCTATCTTCACACTAACGAGTGTGATCAGAAGCAAGGATCCCTGTTGATGTCATCACTGAAAGGGACCATCCAAATGGAAGTTTGGGCATTCAAATTCTTGTAATGGTTATTTTGAGCGCTCAAACATCTATTTGCTGAGCTTCGGGACATACAAGAGGGGAGATCGGGATTTAGCCCTGCTGATGCTTAAAAAGACAGGTTGTAATAGAACGCCAACCACAAGAATTCTGGGAAATACTAGTACATCCAGCATCACAAAGGGGTTAATATACATTCTTCAATGTGTTAAAAAATAAAATAAAGTCAATTAACCCATTTTTGCACCACTGATTGGCTGAAATCAATTGAAATGCGTCAAATTTGTTGTATACACAAAATATTGTGCATTTTGGAGTTTCCCTGAAGTTTGGTACACGTCACCAAGAAATGCATGTTGCTATATAGTAACCATCCAATCTAAAGAAGAAACCTCTGATGCTATGAAAGCTTGAGTAGCTCCATACCCTTTTCTTTATCAGTTCATTAAATGGTACCAACTTCAACTAACCATTACATTTTCACTTGGACTAATACAACTTTATCCATTTTCTTATAGTGTAACATCTCATATTCAACCCATTCCCTTATTGGGAACAAACAACAAATAATACATAGAAAACTAAAATCTAAAAAATATTGAGGGATAAAAGAAATTCCCCACCCTATAATAAAATTAAGCAAACAGAATGATATAAATGTATATTTTATAATGTCTATAGTGTATATAAGGACTCCCTGCCGATACTCACTTGTTCTTACTAGGATACATTAGCAATCTTTAATTTACAGGGTCCTTTGCTAATATGCACCTTAGCGCAAATAACAATTTTCCAAATCCCAATGGCAACTATGTTAGATAATTCTGGTATTAAAGTAAATTGCTTGGCAGCTCATTAGTATGCTCATTTCATTTCCCTAACATTGAGAGAGAGATAGCCCAATGGTGTCCATATGCAGTTCTATAGCATGTATTAGGAGGAGATCGGCTACTGGTTTGAAGTAGGAAACAAAATACAACTAATGACTAAAATACGGCACCCAGCACAGTAATATGACTTGTTCTGGAACAGTAAAGATACCATATTAAGTCAGCTGTCAGCAGAATAAAGTCCCACTGCTCTACAACGAACAGCTGACATCTGCTGATTTTGTAAATCACTGCCTACTGCTCAAACTATAATGCAAAAAGCATAAGCACCACAATTTGTTAATACAGGAAATTAAAATGGAAATGCTTGTGGGTTTATAGGCTCAGGTGAGTGATAGCGGTACTTGGAGATGGCTATTAAAATATAATACAAGAGCGGGCTAGATGAGATGCACTAGACCTGCTTTTTAACCACTTGTCCTTCACGCCACAATCCCCACCACCCTCATCACGCCTGGACGAGGAATGAGTAAGGTACTTTAAGGCTTGTGGGCCCTACGCAGCCGTACGTTACGTTTTTAGACTCTTGCAGCATGCGGCTAGGTGTATTCAGATGGCGGCTAGCTGCCGCTAGAGTGGCAGGGTGGGTAGCTATGTGGCCCTATCATCCACCTGCCTACTGGACATTTGTCCGGTGAGTCAGATAGCAAGTCTAGGCCTGATACTCATATTGTCACAATGGTTATGAGAAGTCGTAATGCATTTCTCTCAAACTGGTGTATGAGGACATAACGTTCACAGAGTATTTGTACAAAACAAATATCCATGAAATGTATAACATTCCATGTATTATAAACTAACTTAATTCTATCGTGTTTCCCAACTATGCAAAATGATCCTCTTTGCGGTTATATACCCTTGACAGTAGTCATGTATTGAAGTGATATTCCTGCATGCAAAAGTAAGTGGACTTATACAGAATCAGCAGAGATCTAGCTTGGAGCGAGACAATGCCATTTATATGTCCAACTTTAATGGATTCTATTTTATTGTTTCCAAATGTTTTACGTTAAAGTGTCTTCCTGTTTCAGCAGTAGCTCCCGAAGAAATGCTGGAAAGATCAGAAGCGGGTGGAAACTGTCAGTATGACGTGATGTCACAATGAAAGATGAAAAAAGTCTCTTAGGAAGTCAGCAATGGAGACATGAATCCCACATACACAAAAATTAAGCAAATGTTTTTTTGTTTTCATGGTTTGGGGTATGTGGTTAAATAAAAGTGTAGTTGTAGGGTGATGTAATTATTCCTCAGTATTAGATATTATATTCAACAACGCTATTTTGAACTGTTGGGATATTTCTGGTTTCCGACAACCAAAAGCCAGAACTTTAAGGATCCACCACTTGGTCAATCTTTTCGGAGCCATCAAAGAAACTTAATGCAGCTGGTCTTACATTATCTGGTTTAAAGAGCAGGTTACAACATTTATTGAAAATACCTTAACGCTTTACTAGCATGGAGGAAAAACAACTAGCGAGACAATACAGGCTGGATCGCATGGCTTTGAAGGTCTCACAATGTAGGAAGGGGCGTAAGAATAATCTGTTTCATTCTTCTTTTGGCTATATGCATTATTTCATCCACTGGGTGAAAGTGTAATCTCTATATCCTCCAACCTGTTAACCCCGGGCTGTCCATGCAGACATGGGTTAAACCAACCATCATGATAACAACCACTTCAACCACCATGAAGTGTCTATGGTGTTGTAAGAACAAGAGGCGACTAATATACACACAAATGTGCTATACTTCTAATGTTACGACAGTCTATTTATATACTCTGTTTGTTTACTGAAGTAAAATTAGGTTATTTTTTGGGTGTCAGATGAACTGTAAAAAAAAAATAAAGTATAAATAGGAATTATATTTTTTCACAATATTTTGCAGTGTGAATACTACTATTCACACTGTAGCTTTCCTTGCAAAAGTGGGTTAATACAATGCATTCTTTGTTTCTCATCCCGTTATCCCCCGAGAATTCTGTCACTTTAAGTAACATCACATTAGTAGTTTCTTCGTGACATTTCTTGCCAACACAGATTGGTGGGTTGTAGAAGAATACCACTAAATCTCTAAACTACCAAACATTATCTGATTTAACCGCTTAGAAGCCAAATACAGACTACAGTGACTATCTGTGAATGTATTCGTCTGTCTATTCCAGCACCAGACATCTTACTTATTTAGTGTAGATTTTCAAGGTTTTGAATGCTGAGTGAAAAGTGAGATTTTGTTCCTCCACATTCGTCTGCATCATGATGTGAAGGCCAAGTTACGTAATGTAAGTGGACATGGTAGCTCTGGTCGAAGACACAATATATTCAGTAACAAAAAATTTCAAAAGGTGGGAAAGTAACATTTTTAGGAATGGATGAATATGGTTGAAGTATGGTCAAAGTGTATTATATATATATATATATATATATATATATACGCTATTGTTATTGATTTTTTTGGTTTTATTAAAAGTAAGTAACACTCCAAAATTGGACAGAAAAAAGCAATAACAATATCAATGTGTGTGTGTGTATATATATATACCGTATTTGCTCGATTATAAGACAAGATTTTTTTTCCGAGCAAATGCTCTGAAAAATACCCCTCGTCTTATAATCGGGGTCATCTTATAATCAGACCTAAAATAGGTCTGACTATGAGACGACTAAGATCCAGATCCCCCGCAGCTGCAGGGGACCTGGATCCTCCTGTCCCCCCGTCCCCCTCTGCCCCACTTACTGGTACTTCTGAGTCCCCGGTGTGCAGCTGGGGCAGCGTGTAGATGTCTACGCGATTAGCGTAGACAACTTCCGCTGCTGCCGGAAGGAGGTGTGGCTAGCAGCGGGGGTTGTCTGCGTCCATCGCGCAGACCTTCCCCGGCTGTCAGAGATCAGAGTTCCCCGCTCAGTACTGGCTACATGACAGAGGACTTAAGTACCGGTAAGTTTGGAGGAGGAAGGGGGAGTGTTAAACAGGGGGCATAAGGCATTTCTGGTGGCAGAGTGCTCTGTGAAATGCCTTTTAACCCCCTTAATGCCACTCTGCCTCCAGAAATGCCTTTTTAACACTCTATACGCCACTCTGCCTCCTGAAATGCCTTAAACCTCCCTATATGCCACTCTTCCCCATAATATGCCTTTTAACCCTCTAAATGCCAGAGTGGCACATCAGGGGGCACAGTGGCATATAGGGTTAAAAGGCATATCATGGGGCACAGTGGCATATAGGGGGTATAAGGCATTTCTGGGGCAGATGTGCATAACTGGGGGCAGGTTGGAAAATAGAAGGAAATAAAACCAAAATATTTTTCTCAATCATAGCTTTTATTAAAAAAAAATAGTTTACATGAATTAGCATTTACTGGTAAAACTTTTTTCCTATAGGGTCATCTTATATTCAGGCTTTTTCTGTTTTTTCTTAAATTAATATTCAGATTTGGGGGTTCGTCTTATAATCAGGGTGGCCTTATAATCGAGCAAATACGGTGTATATATAATCGTTAACAGCTCGATTATAGGCCGCACCCTAAAAGTTAGGTGCTTTTTTTAAAGAAAACGTTTTGTAATAGATATGCTGCCACTCTGCCGGCACCGGAAGTTGTATACGCGTATTGCATAGATGTGCCCCGCAAGACACCCGGTGAGTATTGGGGGCAGAGGTAAAACACATTGTGCGGACGTTCACCGGCTGCGGCGATGCACATAAACAACCTCCGCTGCCGGCACGTCTGCACGATGTGTTTAACAGTCTCCCTTGCCGGGAATTCCCACAAGGGGAGTCCCGGCAAGGTAGATTGTTAAAACACATCGTGCAGACGTGCCGGGAGCGGAGGTTGTTTATACTCGCATCGCCGCTTCTGGTGAACGTCTTCGCAATGCGCTTAGACAACCTCCCGAAGCCAGCACTCCCTCCGTGGGAAGTGCTGGCAGGGGAGGCTGTTTCAGCATATCAGAGAGTTGGATGCAGGTTCTCTGTTTTTTTACATGGATTAATATTCTGTTTAAAAAAAGATTTTACCAAGCTTTCACCACAATATCAAGATTTTGCAGATGTCTGTGACAAGAAGAACGCTGACCTGCTTCTACCTCACAGGCCTTATGATTGCCCCATAGAACTGCTACCTTGAGCTGTTATTCCATTTGTTGCCTTCTCCTACCTACTGACCTTGGCTTGCCTGACTACGCTTAATACCCTTTGTGTTGCAGCCACTCGGGTCTGCTTTTATAACCAGACAGAGCAGACAAGCTCAGGGGTTTAACTACCTGTGTAACAAGAGGCTGCGTCTGGCAGAAGACCTTGCTGGCCCGGATGCTGGACTTCAAACCTACTTAACATCTGTATCATAACAGTGATTTTTGGGGGGTAAACCACTACTATTATTTCTTTAACAATGTTTTCAAGTGGCACTCTTTTAGATGTTTCTGCAAAGTGAAAGCAGACATTTTCCATTATCCATCATCTATTAGAAACATGTTTAACCATTTGCTACGTAAAGCACAAAACAAAATTTACTGCATCATGCTGTCATTACCTATTAAGTCAGTTATATGGCTTCCTGATATAAAAACGGTTCATTTTTTTGTGGCTATGACATGTAACCATTACCAGAGGGTTAACAGAAACGTTCTCAATTAAGCATACATTTGAGTTGAAAAGGGATGTAGGGACTGTGTGCTTAAAAACAAATGAAACAAAAGAAGGTCATATCATATTACACTCCTAGGTGTTGAGCATTATGAATTTTGTTAGAATAGTTTGATTGTATCTGTAAAAGTATATTTACAAGTTTATAAAGAGAAAGCTTTTATTATCAGTTATTAGCGGCATATTAATCTTCGGAGCTGCCCTACACCAGATTTTTCAGCCACTGTCCTTTATTTGGACACCTATATATGCCGGTGCCCCACCTATTAAGGACACATAGTCCTCAGAAAAGGAAGAAACCTGGCCAAGGAAGTAGGACTTCACCTGGAGAGTTCCCAGGTACAGTTATATGGTAGCTGCGGTTTGTGATAATGTGAATGAGGTTGGAGTTTGTGGTCTAATTGTCCTAATTGTTTCCTAAGCTTGGTTTTGAATGCTGGTAGTAGACAATGTCAGAAAGTACATATTTGTGAGAAAAGAGATGTTGAAGAGAGACAATTGGGGAACAAAATTGTTTTTTCCACAAGAAATATGCCAGAAATCAACATAAGCAGCAATAAGGTGAAAGCAGGGCCGCACTGAGGCAGGTGCACGGGGTGCACAGCACCAAGGCAGCAGGGAGCAAAGGAGAGATAGGGGCGCTGAACGGTCGTTGAAAGCTTTCTCACGACTGAGCAGCTTGTGCATGGCGCCGGCTCTTTGTTCCGAGGGCTGGAATATGACTTCATATGCCAGCACTCATAGGTGAAGCCAAGTGCACAGCGATGGAGCAGCAAGACAGAGGCCTTGTACTTCCACCTCAGGACCTCTGTAAGGTTGTATTAGAAAACTGGGGGGGGGGGCGATAGTGGAAAAAGGGGGTAGAGATAGGAATTGAGAAAGGGGGGGAAGATGTAGATAATGAGAATATTGAAATAAATAAAGAGAAACATATATTGGAGAGATAATGTAGGGGTGAAAAAAAGGAGCCAAGTCCTCTGTGCGCAACCTGAGTGCTGGGCCAAGTCCTCTGTGCGCAACCTGGGTGCGGGGCCAAGTCCTGGGTGCAGGGCCAAGTCCTGGGTGCGGGGCCAAGTCCTGGGTGCGGGGCCAAGTCCTATGTGTGCCATCTGGGTGCTCAGCAAATTGTTTAGCTGTAACTTGGGTGCTGACCAAGTACTCTGGAATTGCCCCAGCAAGTACTCTGGGGCAAGTCCTGTGAGGGTAGTCTGGGTGCTGGGGGAAGTCCTATGAGTGCAATATGGGTGATTTTGGCAAGTCCTATGAGGGCAATCTGAGTCCTGGGGCAAGTCCTGTGAGGCAATCTGGATGCTGGGGCATGTCCTGTGAGGGCAGTCTGGGTGCTGTGCAAGTCATATAAGGGCAATCTGAGTGCAGGCTGGTCCCATGTATGTGATCTGGGTGCTGAGCAAGTCCCGTGGATGCAATCTGGGTACTGGAGTAAGTCCCATGTGTGCAATCTGGGGGCTGGGCCAAGTCCTCTGAGTGCAATCTGGGTGCTGGGGCACCTTCTGGGTAGCAAAGGCAAGTCCTCTGATTGCAACCTGGGTACTGGGGCAAGTTCTATGTGCGCAATCTGGGTGCTGGGCAAGTTAGTTAGATGTAACTTGGGTGCTGCGACAAGTCCTATATAATGATATGGGTTATACTGTTGTGGTTGATGGAGGTTGTGGTCTGTCAGACTTGGTGTGTGTATATATATATATATATATTATACATGGGAGTTATGTTGTACCACCCTCAGTGTCAAAATGTTAATATGTCACTGCGTTTGCGGAAATTCAAATTTCCATTTTTTTTCTACTATCCTAAAAATAACCTCTGTAAAAATATAGTCGGGTGGCACAATTTTCTATTCTTGCCTTGGGCGCAAAAGAGCTTGCTACGGCTTTGCCCCTATCACACAGCTGCGTCCTTAACGCCAGAGAGCTGGATGTCACTGACACATTTAGTGGAATCTGGTTTGGGGGGCAAAGATATCACTGAGAAGCTGTTTGGGGACAAATATAGCACTGACAAACTGTTTAGGGACAAAGCTGGCACTGTGGGTAAGTAAGTAACATGTTATATGATGAGGTCAGGAAGCCTAAAGAGGTGAAGTAGAAAATCCCACCTGAGGGGCACCTAAAAAAAAATTTGCACCCAGGCGTTTGTGACCCCAGACTCAGCACTGTGTGAAAGTATTCTAATCTATACAAACAACACACAGTATAATCAGAGTGGAAAATAATAAACTTAATCGAGTATATGATCCAGGAACATAGAAAGCAAAAAGAAAAGAAAAAAAATGTGCATGCTTCAGATACCTGTGGTAAAGCAGGGTCCTTGTCACATGGATGTAGCTTCTCCAAACAAGCAAAGACATACACATGGAACTAGCAAGTAGGAGAATAGGCAGCACATCAATACAATTTTAAAATTTAACAAGCTACTTAAAATACTTTACATTAAAATAAAGTATGATACAGTGGTCCTGTCTCTGTAGAAGAGCCCACTACTGACAGTAGCGTAGGGCTTCCTCAAGGTGTCATATTGGCTAGTAGTGAGACACTAGCAGGTTCTTTGTGCTGCTTTTGTTACGGTTTGGTTGTGTTCACCATACACCTGTTTTCAAAAATCAACATAGTAATAGATTTCTTGTTTGGGAAAGACTTCGATAGACGCATTTAGTGCTACTTTTCACAATGTGCCTCTGTAAAAATAATTTTCTAAATACTCAATTATACTGTAATATATTTTAAAACTGTTCTTCTGTCACCTAAAAACTGCTCTTAAAGTCACTGTACCCTAAATACGCAGGTTTCCCAGTCCAGCCATTGTATTGTTGTCTAATATGAAACATTTATTGGCTTTCAATGTGTGACCTCCAGTTACAACTTCACACTGTATTCTCAGCTACATGGTATCAACATTTGTTCAAACTACCGTGCCGTGGTCTTATCATTTTTTTTTCTTTCTACAGTTATGTATAAAAGAGTGATCTACATGTATAAGGTAAGGAATCACATAGTGTGAAGGCGCTGACATCCAGATTACTGTTTGATTACTGTCATTCTCTTTAATGTCAGAAAAGAACCACACTGCTTATTGTGATGCGAGTATAAACCCCTGCATTTCCATTTTTACAGCAACATCTCTAGTGCCAGATGTCATATCTTAGATCTCTTCTTTTTTATCTCCATCTTTCAAATGTTAAGCATTGATGGCTGGTATGGATCCGAATATGGATGATATAAAGACACAGTTTGCTTTTTATGTTTTTATACTATGTAGTGTACTGTAGTTATAGGGAAGTAAAATCTCATAAAATGGAATCTGTGTGAAAGTAAAGATTTCATATTGGAGGGAGGCTACAAAATGTAGGATACATGTGAAATGGTGTATTTAAAAGTAATCAAGAAATTCGTTTTATTTGTAAAAGCATGTTACCTTTGTAGCATCTGTATGACCGTGGGAATCCTATTCTTAAGTGTGGTCATCGTTAAGGATATGGAAAGTGGGTATCTGTGAGAAAAGAGAGATCAGCTGGAAAATAATGGAAAAGTTGGTTAGACCTTGGTAATGTTTAAATGAAACCCGAAGACTTACTTCCCCGACAAACATGGGTATTGTCTAATGGGTAATGTTTATTTTAGTGGGCTTCAAAGTTGTGTTAAATAGCGTAAAAGGTGCAAGCATTGGTCAGTAAGAAACAGGGGAAGGTGATGTGTGTTACTTTTTTGGTTTGGATCAGATTGTGAATATATACTAGGTTAGATCATTCATATCAATGCCCTGCATCATTACAGTGTTACATACAGTATTTGTATACCTATTCTTAGCCAAGGTCTTCACAACTGTAGCGCACAGCGGACAGGGGGCATACATTGGCATGAAATTAATTCATAACAAACAGTAAAAATATAAACGTACAGTGCCCAGAACAGTTCTAAATAAAATACCTTATTTGAGGATTTTATAAATATGTGGGAATCTAGGTCTGCCATCTCTGGACCAAATGGCCCCTATGGTGCAAAAAGTATGAGGACAACAGATAGATGTATAGATTGGGAGAGAGATGAGAGGGGGTACAGTAGAATATTGTATTAACAAAGTACAGGAGTGATGTATATTTCAAAGTAAGAGAAATGCTAGGTCAAGAAGTCATAGTCCAAAGCTGAGGCCATGGTGGATACATGCAGTTGCATCATTTTAAAAAAGAGAGGGGTTTCATCTAGTGAACCAAGTGAATGAAATGTGTGGCAGTTAGCACTACATGAGTATTCAATTAAAATACATCAGAGGGCATCATTTTTAATTGTTTCGTTATCTATAGAAATCTGAATTTATATTGAAGGAAAGCATGTCAGTTCCTTGTCTTGCACCCTAAATAATTTTGTCTGTGCCTATAATGAAGGATACCTGAGAAAGAATGACAACATGTTTTATGTAAAAGTGTTAATTAGCAATGTGTGTCCTGTAGTTGCATATGTTTGCATTACTAATTAATCCATAGGTGGTACATATCATTATGTCAAAGGAAGATATTCCTTTAATTAGAAGGTGCCCTTGAGTACAATGTCTTTGAATACTAATTACTTACTATAAATGTCACTGTCCTTACTTGAATTTAAACTTGTCGAAGAGGACGTCAGTCTTTGGAAAATACACATTATTAATCTAATAAAAACAGGTGCCTTATATTAGAATGGTTAAAAATGTGTATTTAATTGTGCTACAATTTCAAAAGTCCTTCTGTGTAATTAAGTTGGATCTTTAAATATTTTGTCCTGTATATCTTTTTTTCATATACAGTGTTATGTAAATTGACACAACATAACTTTACGTTTCGACTTCTTTGATTAAAAATAACATGTAGACCATCATATTACATATGAAACTGTCCTATCTGAATAAACATGGACTCTTTCCTTCTTTGTCCCCCTTTTCTCACTTGTATTTACCGTTTCTCATTAGAAAAAGCAGAAGCTTCTCAAGATGCACGATGCTTCGATAAACTTAAAAATGTGTTTACAAGATGCAATAAATTTTGAATGAGGGACCTCCCTATCGTAGGAACAAGACCTTGCTTTAATCAGCAAGATAATCTTCCCAGTGGTGTGATGGTTCCTGGTTTTATATCTGTTGAAACCATCAAAGAGTTACTTCTTCCACCTATTAGATCAATGTGATAGGAACATGGTCATGAATAAGCTTGAAATACCTCCCTAGATGATAATACCAGAGGGAATCCAATCCTCTACTGATGGACAGGCTCCTTTTCTCTGTTGTGTAGTAATTTATTTTTATTAGATGCTAAATATCTCCCTAGAGTACAAGATGTTCCTCTAGTCAAGGTAATGCAAGAGAAAGCCCACCACGGGACATTTCAGGAAGAGGCTGTTTTTTTATAACGCCAATCTTATAATCATTGTCACGCAAACTAACAGAATGTTGTGCTAAAGTAGTACTTTAAACCCATTTACATTATATTGCAATGTCAGTGGTTAAGACCCATGGATTTATCTGTATAATGGCAAATACTGTCAGTATGATAACAGTGATATGCTCTTATTACCATAGGGTCTACATTCTGTATTTTGGCCACATCAGACATTTAATTTTCCGCTGAAAGAATTCTAGAACTGTAGAGGATTTAAAAATAATAGTAAAACTAATTTTTCCAAACCCAGTCACTTATTCACATTTTGTGCTTAATAAGACATTAGGGACAAGTGGACAGTAAAGTAACCCTTGGCACTCTTTAGGTTGTGCATTATAACCCCCATCATTCATGTGCAGGTGTGATAGAATAGCGCTCATCAGGAGTTACTCAGACAAAAATATGATACAGTGCAACTGCAGAGAGCAGAAGCACATAGTGAGCCTGACATATGTAGTACAGCATAAACCCCATTAGTATATATTGAGCAAGTGTCAGGGTACCAGTGAATCAGGACGGAGGCAAAAATGTTTTATAAAAATAAAATAATAACAAGAATCCAAAGCATAAGACAAGCAGGAGGTCCTGGATCAAGCCAAGGTCAGGAGCCAGAACAGGTAGTGACACAAGTCAGGAGTCCAGAAATTCACATACTCCAAAAACAAGCAGGAGTCAGCACCAGAATAGGACTAAGGCAGGCTGGGTAATACACAAGAATCAAACACTGGAAGCACGCACTCACGGGTCTGAACTAGCTGGGTAATATCGTCACAGCCTGCAAGAAGAGGAGGGGTTAACTTGGACACAAAAGTTGTAAGAGGAAGGGGGGGCGACCTAACAAACAGACATGAGGAAGAGGAAAGCCAGTACAGGTAGGCCGAAACCCTGACATCAAGACACTGATGGTTGTACAGCATAACTCCCATTGTTAAATATAGCAAGAAAGATGCTTAATGTGGTACAGCATAACTCCCATCATTAAATAGTGATCCAGACACTAAGAAGGCTACATCAATGCTCCTATTATTATGTAGTGATCCAAACATAGATGGTGGTATAGCATGACTCATATCTTTATATAGTGATCCAGACAGTGAGGGCGGTGCAGAATAACTTCTATCATTATATAGTGAGCGAGACACAGAATTTGGAACAGCATATCTCCCACCACTATAAACTAAGACAGGCACTGATGGGATATACCAGGCCCTACCTCACAGTTCTTTGGCCACCTTTCTGCCTGGCTCCTTTTCTTCCTCTCTCCAAATATCATCTGTCTTATTCTGGGTGACTTTAACATTTCTTTAGATATATCTAACAACTCTGATAGCGCCAATCTCCTCTCCCTGACATCCTCCTCTGGTCTCTCTCAATGGACTAATTCCCCTACGCACACTGAGGGACACTCACTTGGTTTTCTCCAGATCATGCTCCCTTTCAGATTTCTCCATCTATGCCTTCCCTCTGTCTGACCACCACCTTCTATCCTTCTCTCCAGTGCTAACCCCTAACAAAACAAACTTATAGCGCTCACCTCATATTTGTCGGCCATTAACCAACTGTCAGCCTCACTTGAACCTCACACCCATTCTAAAGAATCCCTTCCTTATCATAGACGACAAAGGAAGGGATTCTTCACAGTGAGGACAATTAAAGGTATGGAATTCACTTCCAAGGGAGGTCGTGTTATCCAATACATTAGATACCTTCAAAAGGGGGCCCTAGATATTTCCTTAGAAAGGCACGATATACAGGGATACAAATGGAATATTAAGATTTAGAGCTTCTTGATCCAAAGAGAAATCCGATTGCCTCTTGGGGTTCAGGAAGGAATTTTTTTCCCCTGATGGCAGAATTCGAGGTAGCTTAATTGGGGGTTTTTTGCCGCCTTTTGGATCAAGAATAGAAAGGTTAGGTAGAAGGGTTGAACTTGATGGACTTAGGTCTTTTTTCAACCTTATGAACTATGTATGTAATCCTTCCTCGGATCCCGCCTGTTTGACTAACTACCGCCCTATCTCTCTGCTTCCTTTTAACTCTAAGCTGCTTGAACGGATTGTGTACAATCACCTAACTTCCTCTCCTAATTCCCTCCTTGACCCTCTACAGTCTGGTTTCAAACCCCTTCACTCTACTGAAACAGCTCCAACAAAAGTCTCCAATGATTTGCTCTCTGTCAAAGCAAAAGGTCACTTCTCTATTCTAATACTACCGGATCTCTCTGCTGCTTTTGATATTGCTGATCACCACCTTTTTCTAGACTCACTTGCTTCTATAGGCATTCGAGATAGAGCTCTCTCCTGGATCTCCTCATGTCTGTCTAACCGTTCCTTCTCTGTCAACTTCTCTGGCAAGACATCATCGCCCCTTCTACTTTCGGTTGGTGTCCCCCAAGGTTCAGTCCTTGACCCTCTGCTATTCTCTCTTTATACTTCATCTCTTGGCATACTAATCAACTCATTTGGCCTCCAGTATCAGATGATACCCAAAATCTACCTATCTTCTCCTGATCTCTCTCCATCTCTCATGTCCCGTATTATCAATTGCTTGTCTGTTATTTCTTCATGGATGTCACAACGCTACCTGAAACTTAATCTTTCTAAAACTGACCTCATTATCTTCCCTCCCTCCGTCTCCACTACACTACCTGAATTTTCTATCACCATTAACAACACGACTATCTCTCCTTCTAACCAGGCCCGATGCCTTGGGGTCATCCTTGACTCTAACTTCTCCTTCATCCCTCACATTCAGTCCCTCGCCAGATCTTGCCGCTTGCATCTAAAAAACATCTCTCGTATCCGCCCATTCCTCACCCAAGAATCCACAAAAACCCTGGTTCATTAACGTATCATTTCCCGTCTTGACTACTGCAACACTTTTCTGGTTGGCACTCCACTGTCTTGACTTTCTCCTCTACAGGCTATCCTAAATGCCGCTGCTAGGCTTATCTTCCTTGCACGTCGCTCCTCTTCTGCTTCCCCCCTCTGCAAAACCCTCCACTGGCTCCCGATTACCTTTAGAATTAAATTTAAAATCCTGGTACCAACATATAAGACCATCCATAATACTGCTCCTCCGTACATTTCTGACCTCATTAGCAAATACTCTCCTACTCGATCCCTATGTTCTTCCCATGGGCTAAGGCTCTCCTCCTCACTTATCACCTGTTCCTTTTCCCGTGTACAAGATTTCACTCGAGCTGCCCCATATCTCTGGATCTACTCCCAAGGAGCCTTCAGCATTCACCCTCCCTCCCGACATTCAAGAAACATCTAAAAACCCAACCACCACACTGCCTCTCACTATTTCTCTGTGCCTTTTGTTTGTCACCCCATTTTCCTCTAGATTGTAAGCTTGCGAGCAGGGCTTTCTCCACCAAATGTATCGCTTTGTCTTAGTCTGTCAATTCTTGTGTTGTCATATCCCTTGAATTTATGTATTGTATTAAGCGCTGCATAAGCTGTTGGCGCTATATAAATAAAAGATAATAATAATAATCCCATCACTCCCATCACTATATACTGTACTGTAGAACAGGATATCCCCCGTCATCATATAGTGAGCAGACAATATATACAGGCAAAGATAGTGGTACAGCATGATTCTGATTAGTATATGCTGAGCCATACACAGAGGGTGGTACAGCATAACTCCCGTCACTATATGCTAAGCCAGACATTGATGGTTACAGCATAAATACCACCACTATAAAATGAGCCAGACAAACAGCTATGCAGCATAGCTTCCAATATTTACAGCTGCTGAGAACTATCTATGATTCTCAGCAAGTATCACAAAATACTGCTGGCTGGCTGAATGGAGATCATCCACATCCTTGTCTTGTTTCCCTCAGCTTAAGTTGCTCTCTTGACTCTTCATCTGTCTCCAAATGGCAGAGCCTCCATGCAACTCTGTTGTCCACAGTCATGCTGGAATGGAAAAGGGCCTTCCCCAAACTGTTCAGAATGACCCATTTTTTCACAAATGTTTGTAAATGTAGACTGCGTGGCTAGGTGCTTGTTTTAAGAAAGCCCTTCATTTTAGAAGGATCTTTCTATTCAGGCATGATTCTGCCCCAGTGCACAAAGCAAGGCCCATAAAGACATGCATGGATTTGGTTTGGAAGAACTTCACTGGACCACACTTGGCCCTGATCTCAACATCATCAAGCACCTTTGGGATGAACTGGAGCTGATATCGCAAGCCAGGCCTTCTCATCTAACATCAGTGCCTGACAAATGCTCTACTGGGTGAATGGGCAATAAATTCCACAGAAACCCTCCAAAATCTTGTGGAAAGCTGCAAAGGGGGACCAACTACATATGAATGTCTTTAGAATGCAAAGTCCCTGTTGGTGTAATGGTCATCTGTCCCAATATTTTTGTCTATATAGTGTACATTATTCAGACCTCAAAATTAGAAAAACAAAACAGCCCATGAAAACTCTAACAAGCAAAACTAATAGGACTAGAATTGCATCCTACATAGGCTCAGTTTATCAATAGGCTCTGTTATTACCACAAAATAAGTTGGGTATTGAGTGCACTCCAATCTCCCTGCTTATTTGGAGGTTTTTGGAGTCTTATTGAAAGTATTGTGAGTCATTCTGTAAAACAAGGTCAACCCTTTATAAGCAATTTGATTTTAATAGACAGATTTAATATAAAGCCAGCCACACACTAATGCACACTAATGATTCACTATTACCTACCTATTTATTGTAATTATTATATTCAGAATTTTATATACTCTAGCAGCTTGCTTTATTGGTACCAAGCATAATGGTAGTTTGCGCAACTGCAGGCCCCAGGTTAGGTGGGAGTCTGTGCAGGGACAGGTGCTTATTCACAATCCTGCATGGGGCTGGTAGATAACAGAGTATGCAGAAGGAGATGGCTGTCTGTGGCTGCCTAAATCCCCTCTTTGGCCCCATCTGCCATCAAGGCTAGGAAAAAAGACTGACAGATATGTCTGTGGCATGAGCTTGGCATGCTGGAGGAGTAGTTGTCAGGCTGTGTGTCGTGCATGCTGCTACATATGTGTGAATCCAGTTCCTTGTATGCCTGCTCCTTATTCTGTGTTTTTCTGTTCATTATATTTAACCTGCCCCACCTTTTTCTTCTGTTTATTTCCTATCTGCTACAGGTAAGCACCTTGGTTCTGTTTTAGTTATGGTGTTCTGCTTTTTTAGTTTTGGGTTCGTGTTAGGACTTTCCTGATGTGAAGAGCCATGAAGTGGCGGCAAACATACATCTAATTAAACTAAACCTTCACATACCGTATTTGTCCAATTATAAGGGCTCTGAAAAATACCCCTCGTCTTACATTCTAAGTCGTCTTATAATCAGACCTCTGACAGCCTCTGCTGCTGCCAGCACCCCCTCTGTGGCTTCTATGACCGAGCACCAGCGTTACATGACCTTCATCATAGAAGCCCCTGCGGAAGTGCCAGCAGCAGCGGACGTTGTCTATGCGCATTGCGCACCATCTGCCACAGAGGAAGATCCCCCGCAGCGCTGCAGGAGACCTGGGGGGCAGAGTGGTAAATAGGTCGGTATAAGGCATATCTGGGAGGCAGAGTGACATATAGGGGTATAAGGCATATCTGGGGAGCGAGTAGCAATCCGTGGGGCAGATGTACATAACTTGGGGTCAGATTGGCAATTAAAAGGAAATTTTAAAAAATGCATTTTGCTCAACCATAGTTTTTATTAAATATGAAACAATAGTTTACATGTGAATTAATATTTACTAGTAAAACTGATTTCCTGTAGTCTTATATTCAGGCTTTTTCTTTTTTCAGGCTATTCAGGATATTTTCTAAATAATATTCACATTTTGGGGGGGTTGTCTTATAATCAGGCTCATCTTATAATCGAGCAAATGCGGTATTTTAATTAGTGTTAGGTCCTAGAGCTAGCCTGTATGTTTTGTTTGTATCATTGGTTTTTTTTTTGTTCTTCCCTGTCCTTTACTCATGCCATGTCTGCTTGTTGTCTGGATCTGCTTACACACCTGTACCACTAGACCAGGCCATATGTTAACATATGTTGCAGGCATGGCTTAGGTTTAGATTTCTCTCTGTACTGGATGCCTTTCAGCATATTGGACTCCCTCTCCTTGATATCAGACCCGCCTTGGATCACGATCGGACGAGCCAGACTAATAAATATGGCAGTAGCACACAGCAGATGTTGGTGGCAGGAGCACATGTCAGTGGCAAAAGCTAGGTCAAGCTGGCCAAGGTTATCCACAGAAAATCCAACCAGGGTACAGGGTAACAGGTAAGGTTAATCAAAATGCTTGTCAAGTTTAAACACCATAAAATCAGTCAAGCATAAGTACCAATGCAAAACAGGATAAAAAACAAGAAGTTGGTATTGTTGAAAGGAAGTATCAGAGGGACAAGAAGGAACAAAAACCAAAGTTCAAAGGGTCAGGAACCAGACAATAATCACTGCAGGAGATTACGCACGCACACATGTTTTAGGGCTAGGAAACAATGCTACAGCAATGGAAGCTGGGAGAAACTGGTATATAAAAGCCCCTGACAAATAGATAGAATGAATGAATAGAGCCTGGGGTGTGTCAGAAACAACTTCAATGTCAAAGGCGACACTGGGAGGCTGAGATCCCAGCAACTATATAGCCTACTGGTTGCAACTGGTCAGAAGCTCAACCTCCCATACTTTCTTCCAAGGTTCCTGACAGCTGGTATTTAGCTATGAGTACTCCAGTTTTTTTATTTATTTTTTTGGTTCTTTAATGTTGGAGCAAATATTTAAATAGAAATTATGTTACAAAATACGTTACTGACCGTTTTCTATAAAAAAAAACCCTCAAATTGTGCAGTGTTTTCAGATAATAGCAGGCTGTGCTAACATTCATCAGATTCATATAAAAGTTCTTTGTAGATTCAATTAGGGAACAGAAGTTTTCGAATGTCGTCCTGAAGGTGTGTACCTGAAATGATGAGTAGGAGTGAGGACAAACTCTGTAGGGAGTTTTCAAGTGGCTTAAAGAGGATATTAACCTAAATTAGATGGTTCTAAGCATAATCGTTCAATGAATAGCAGAAAAGATGAAGTGCTTATGGCAGTTCTGCTCACATTTTTTTAGCATAATGTGAAGCTGAAAACAGATTAGATGTCATGCATTTTCATAAACCTAGTAGCTTGTGTTAGACTGGTGGGGGTTTTTTGGAATGGGAGTTCTTGATTAATCTTACACTTGTCTCTGATCTTCCAAAAACACCTTTAAGAAAATGAAATCCAATAGAAATAGATACTTAGAAAATAGAGACAGAGTTCCACTATATAATACTTAGACTTTAGTTCCATTATGTTGACTTTAAATGGCGAAATTATCTCATTTGGTCTTTATGGAGTTATTCTTTTGGAAAAAAAATAATAATTATGCTTCACCTGAACGCAAGAACCTGCTAAATATTGTTAAATACATTATTCAATTTCCTTTACTACTCGCCCTCAAAACAACCAACATTTCCATGGTAGAACTATATAGAAGCCCTATTTATTGTTGCTAATTTCCTTGTCCATGTTATGTTAACAAAAACTGCATGCAAACAAGGGTGAATTGCTTATTAGATAATGCATTAAAAAAAAGGAAAATGTATGAAATGGTCATATTTATTGTGTATGTAATGACTAATTATATTTACGAAATAACGAGATTGCTGAAAATTCTCACTCCACAAAACAGGCCGGGATAAAGTTCCTTTATTCCGATTAAACATGACAGACTACCATTATCAGCCATTCAACTGGATTCCATAGACAGGGGAAACATCACAGCCTTGAGCCAGGGATTGATCTATTAAGCACTGAATGAGGTTTCATTGAGGAACTTTTAAAAAAAAATCCTGTATAGTAATAATAATAATAATTATTACAATTACATGTCAGTGTCAACTGTATTACCTAATTATTCATTTTCCTATGAACTATAGCTCAGAGTATTGGCTTTTAGATAGTTAGGCTCAGTTTGCCAAGAGAAGACCATAAACTGGAAGAGAAGCCTTCCCATTCAGTTTGTTTTTGGCCCTCAGAGTCAGGACGTTCCTTTATGGGATGGGGAGGCGAGAAAGGCAGGTTGTCCATACGCATACGCACCTGTCACCTGTTTAGGTAAACCTTTTTTCCAGGTACCTACTACTGTTTTAGTAAATAACCTACATTAAATAAACTATATACATGTTGAAGGGATTAAACCTTGCCGTTCTAAATACTGTTATAGACAAGCCTTTAATAAATATACAAAGCAAATGTTGCGTAGTACAGATTTACTGCAATAATGTTCGTATGATAAAATACTTTTTATTTTTTAAACTAAACCTTTTTAAGTGAGAGAATAAATTATATTCCAGACTGTTCGGATTTTAAACACAGAACAATCTGGTGCATTATAATCTGCATCTATTCACAAGAAAATCCATCCATTTAATCTGCATTTGGGATAAATGTTAGACACAAAAAATATTGTATATAGGAAGCAGTATGGGTCTGATACCCAGTGGATTAATTCTGTGCTCTTCGTGTTGAATGAAAGCGGAACAGAAAAGTGCTTAGACCTATAATTATTTTAAGAATACTGGCAATTTACAGTTTTGTGTAATCACACACAAGTAACAACCATGTACTCCGTCTGTTTGCCGAATCTCCAATGACTATGTTGTCTTTAAAGGACTCTGAACCACATAGAGAATATAAAAAGTGGTTTATAGATGCTGCAAAACAAACAAAGTGCAAGTATGGGTACGTTGCAGAATTAATTTTACTTCTTGCCATCCATCCTATTCAAAGACTCTAATAACATTAGGCCAGTCGACCTACGGGTACTAAAAACTAGACTTGTGCATTCGTACTCGGGCGAACATGAAAACGAACACAAAGGGTGCTTTTTCGTTGTTCAGCCTGAATACCGATGAAACAAACATGGCGGCGGCCAAGGAATACGAAGACACACAACACGAACAATCTTCGTGTTCGTTTACTAATCTCCCTGGTCCCTTCCCCATCTAGCCTACCTTATCTACGCGCCATCACGGGTTAACGGGAGCGGAAATCCGTAGCGGTTCGCCGTCAGGCGTTAAAGGGCTGTTCGAGCAACTCTATTGGCCCTGCAGGCGACCAATAGAGTCCCAGGGGGCTCGCCTGCCAATAACCAATGACGTCCAATTAACCCCGTATAAACCCCTTCTACAAAAAACGAAGAAAAAAACTAAACGAATGTACACGAATATTCGCCTGAAACGAACACAGGAACGGGCGAATATTTGTGGAATAAATCTTTCCCCCCACGAAGACAAACACAAAGAGTTGGCCGGCGCCCAAGTCTACTAATAAGGCTTTACTGAAGTCACAACACTCGCAAAAACTACTTGTGTTTCTCCTCCAAGTGTATGCAGTTTTATTTTTACTGCCCTAATGCCTAGGGGAAACTCGCGCCCGGCACAGGAAACCCCCTTAATAACAGGAGACGGCACACAGGGTTTCCTTTTGTATTGGCGCTTTCTTGCATTTAACTCTGGCCAAATCTGCTCTTTATCCTACTGCAAGTGCCTGTACCGGAGGTAGAATAGCACCTCAGATGAGTTTAATATTTGGGTGTCTATTAGCTGATTTAATTAAAAAAAATCCCCTAGTCCCCTCCAAATGTTGAAACTTTGAAAGAAGGATAAGCTGTGACTGGGCACTGTCTTTGGGTGCCAGGAGGGTGGACAAGTAAAAATCACTCAAGCTAAAAAAAAGCCACTTGAAAGTTACCTTCAGGAGTTATAAAATGGCGCCCTCAAGGCTACATTTTCAACTTATAGAAAAAGTCATTTAATATATTAAATAATATATTAATAGAAACATGGTCCTGCAGAACCAAAAGCCTTTTTATCATACCTCTCATTAGATGCATGTTAGAGTTTTTTTCCTCTACATCCAATGGTAGTTGCAAGATGACCAGTTTTTCATTTTATTATATTATTATTTTTTAATATATATGATGGTCCCAGAGCATACATTGTTAAAATGCATATTACATCTGATGAAGTGTACTTTTTTATATATAAAAGGGATGTCTCCATGCCAAGAAGAGGACTCAAGGGCATTAGTTAGTATTTAGGCAGTAGACATTTTATAGGTAGGTGCTCAGTGAGGCAAAATTGTATTGCTTGTACGGGACTGTATTATACATTACTCTGTAATTGCCCATATTGAAGCTGTTATGGATTTAGATTTAGGCTGCCAGAAACAGAAGAATGGGGTGTTTCTTACCCCAATGAACAAAATGTATCCTCATGATACCTGCATATCATAGACACTAGTACACACATAAACATTGGACCAGGACCATGTATTATACATGATACAACCCTCAATATCAAAATGCCTTACTATTTTATATTGGCTGGATACATGAAACCAAATATCCATTAGAACAATGATTGGAGGACAGCAGGGTCACTATTGAGATATCTCATTCATACTGCTGAGTAGCGGAAAAGCTAATAAGATGAGTTAAGAAAAAGCTATAATAATGATTGCTATAGTCAATGACGTCTTCCATGCAGAAACTGGATTAAATATGCGTCAATCCATGAAGGGTCAGACATAAGTGCTTATTAATATCACTTTGGAAAGCATTCTCTCACTTACCAAAGACACTCATTTAACAGATGCGGGCGCAAAATAACTTTAGAGGTCAACTGGGTCAGGCCCTATGCTTTTGTTGTCTACTTAGGTAAAAAGGGGGCAACTGCTGAAATCATATAATTAGGATGCTGAAGCTTGAAATATGATAAATAAGGAGTAATGTGTAGGCAGTCAGCAAGTCATTGCCCTTGCAAGAGCAGTAGTGCAGTTCTAGAGTAGGTACATATAGTCTAATGTCAAGATTTCTCATTGGATCATTAAGCTTTCGTGTTTGGTTAGTTTAGTGCCACTGTCGGCAGGGATTAGCGTTAGGACCCACCGTCATTGGAGTACTTTGGCGTAGTGGTGGGCTAAGCATAATACTATGGCCATAAGATGTGACGGAATCTCCAATAGTTATCATACAGTCCTAGGCTAGTTCTTGTATTTATGTGTGTCAGTCTGATGTAACCTGTATCCCGGCAGCGGGGTGTCCTGTCTTGTATCCCCGGCAGCTGTCCTGTCTTTTAACCCCCGGCAGCGGGGTGTCCTGTATTGTAACCCCCGCCAGTTGGGTGTCCTGTCTCGTATCCCCGGCAGCAGGGTGTCCTGTCTCGTATCCGTGGCAGCAGGGTGTCCTGTATCATGTATGTCTTGTCTGGTTATGTTCCTTGCTCGGTCTCCCTGTTCCTTGCTCTGTCCTCCTGGCTTGCTACATTTCTGTCTATTCTCTGCTTAGCTTATGTAGTCCCAGCCTGCAGCATCCTGCACATGATTCCAGTGCTATGCCTCATGCCTGCTCCAGGGTGCCTGCAGCATATCTCCAAGTTTTGTTCAGATTTCCACATCTAGCCAAGTTTTGTTCTGCTCTGTTATGGACAACATCAGCTGCTATGTCAGGGCGCTGGTATGTGGCTGCACAACCCTAGGTGCTCAACACCCGGGTGAGTGCAGTCGCCCTGATCCAGGCCCTGTCCAACTCCACTACTGCGCAATACCTCCTGAACTCCATCTATGGGCGCACTGGGTCTTTACAGTCGTCTGTATAGACCCAGTCCCTGACATACAGACTGACACTGCACATTGTTGCCTAGTTTGTTGTCTATAACAAATCCTTCTCATTTGTCGTTACCCCTAATTCACTACCGTTTAGGGTGTAGGTTGCTTGTGCGTTCTGTACCCAGAAGTGCATAACTTTACATTTATCTACATTGAATTTCATCTGCCATTTGTGTGCCCATTCCCCCAGTCTATCTAGATCCCTCTGCCGCACTGTAATATCCCACTCGCCCTGTATAACTTTACCTAGTTTAGAGTCATCCGCAAACACGGAAACATGACTTTCAATGCCTATTGCCAGGTCATTTATAAATATGTTGGTCCCAGAACAGAACCCTAAGGGACACCACTTACCACTTTTGACTAGCTTGAAAATTTACCATTTATAACAACTCTCTATCTCTAAGCCAATGTTCTACCCAAGAACAAGAATTTGCATCTAGACCAACTTCCTTCAGTTTGAATACTAACCTATTGTGTGGAACCGTGTCAAACCCCTTGGCAAAATCCAAGTAGATTACATTCACTGCAACACCCTGATCTACACTTCTACTTACTTCTTCGTATGATAAAAAAGTAAACGATAGCGAGTCCCGCACGCTGGTAGAACCTGGTCAAATAACATCGATAACATGAATATATTCCAAATAATAAAACAATAACTACAAACTACACATGACTGTTCCATGTCACTAGCACCCTCCAGATGTGACCAGCCGCATACAGGTGCCATGAACCTGTTGTCAGACAGACCGTGTCCGTGTAAGTGTGTTCACCTTAATACCCCAAAGGATATTGAATAGATGTGTAATCGTTGACAGTGAAGAGTCGGCCCGGAGTGTCCTTGCCGTGGTCCTGGTTTCCTGGCAGATGTCTACCGCTTCGACGAAGTTGCTAGAGAGGTGAATGGCAGTAGGGGCTGGCTCGTGTGGTATCTGGGTGGCTAAGATGGCACAGACAGGGTGTATATGGGACAAAGATGGCACAGGCCAGCCTGTTTGGGGACAAAGTTGACTTGTGCTGGGCTATTTGGAGATATTTCAGTTGATTAATGCCTGCAAAGCTGTTTCCATGTATTTATTTGATCTATACCTGCAATGCTATGTTTCATATATTATTATTGTATACCTGCAAATACAGGATTTGTATGTCTGATTCTGTTTATTTTATATATATACCTTCAGTGCTGAGATCACAAGTGAATTTCAATTAATCTATATGTGCAAAGCTCGGTTTGTGTGTTAATGTGTACCTGCTATCGTCAGCAGGGACATATATATATATATATATATAATATATATATATATATATATATGGGCAGCAGGGGCTAATAAATGAGTTTTAGATATTTGGACAGGGGCGCAATTTCAGCTTAGCAATACTTAAGCAATAAGCGAAGGGTCAGCAGAGCTTATACAGGGCTGCAGGTAATAGGCTCCTCCCAGTGGTTGCAGCATTTGGCAGATATGTTTCTTCTGGTACCCCCACCAATGAGGATACTCTTTGACCAGTAGGACTACTCATTATGTAGTTAAAAATGCACGTCTAATGCATATATGCATATATCACATAAATCAATAATAAAGGGAGGGGCTTGCTGGGGGCATTAATACAAATAGTGGTGGCTGGAGGCGATCATACAAGAGTGGGGGGGCACCAAATTAATCCATACTAAAAGGGTGCTGGCTGGGTTATCAATACACAATGGGCAAACACACTATGTATAAACGACAATGTAGTGTGAAAAATCCATCCTGATGTAGATGTCTGTGACGTAGATTGTTTCCTGCCTGATTTGAAAAGAACTCAAGCCTCATGATAAACTTAGATAAATCCAAGGCTGTTTGCCCCTGGTCGTGATTACACAGAACTCCTAAGAAACTGGTCAAGTGGGCACAATCCAAATGAAAATACTGAAAATAAGATATTGGACAACTATACACATTGAAAATAGACCCATTGATTACACAAACTGAATGACTTACACACTTGTTATATAAATTGAGTACATTATCCATTCTCCTTACTGCACAAGATGTACGGAGGTTAAATAAAAGAATTGGCGCCTTTATCTGGAGAGGGGAAAAGAATAAGTGGTAAAAATCTCTCTTAAATAAAAGCTTATTGGTGGACTCAATATTCCTAACTTAAGATTTTACAACATGGCTTGTATGTTGCTTTATGCAGGGGATTGCATCTCACATTCAAATTGCTATACAGATTGGAGGCAGGATCCAGGATTTTGCCCCTGACTCCACCTTCGTTTTCTGTTGCATGCACGTGACTTTGATCTGCCACTTCCATACCACTCTAATCCCTCCTAATGTCCACTATCCTAGGATGGAGACAAACTTGCAAGGGCCTCTATAAAGGTTATCTGTACTTACCTTTTCTAATAATACACCGGAGAGGTGTTCTCATATTCAGAGCTGCAGGTGAAGACTGTACTTTCTATGGGCAAAAATATCTGGACCACTAAGAGCTATACCTCCCAACCAAGACAACCACTCCTTGGAGATGTTGTTATACCCCACACCAAATTCCAAAATAGTCCAGGAAATATACTTGGGGCTCTGTGGCCAGTGGTCTGGGAAAGTGGCCGGGGGTAGACCCTGATCTCGTCACTGAAAATATTACAAGCATATACACAGATATCTTGAGCATTTTTTCATGATTTCTGGGGGGTTCTGTGAAAACTGTTCTTGATGATGGACTGACTTACTGGAGCCATATGTCTGGTGTTTTTCTTGTTTGTTTGTTTTTATTATTATTGGAATCATAGTATATATGTCTTGATCTGGTCCCCTGTTGTGGATTAAAGTGCCCATTAATTGAGGAACGGCCATGTATTGTAACACGACTACTGCAAGACACTTTTTACCATGTGACTAAAACCAATTAAAAGTTTGTGAAAAAGTTCTTGTGAGGCTAGGAAAGACCAGCTAGTCTCTCAAAATTGTAGACACTTTTACCGAAAGTGTCTGTAAAACTGATATGGACATAACACACAATTAGATATTGTGTTATTTTTGCCACCAGAATGTTTTTGGGGAGTTATCACACAATTACACACTGGCTTATTTCCCTTTGTGACTTATTGCACCCCAGCTACAGGATGTACTGTTTCATTTGGCCTCAGACACTCATTTGGACTCATCCTTCGTTACCTGTCGTTGGATTACTACTTCGTCTGGCTTCTTACCCTGGTTTTGACTCTGTTTTAAATGACTCATCTTGTCCTTTGGTAGCATGATTGGCTCCTATATTCCATGTATGACTCTATGAGAAAGTGGTTGCGCAATGCAAGTCCTTATTATCCATTGACCACGACATCAGCCTGACCCAATCTCCTTGCTTCAAAACTGCCAATAAAGGTTTTCTTATCTAGTGTTCTTTTTTTTGAGAAATACTCTTTATTTTTGATTTAAACTTTCTTTCAATTGTTTATCTTTCATTTAAAAATAAAGTAAATTTCATAAAAAATAGCTATAATATAATACATTAATATATGGTGTCAGAATAAACATATTAAGCTTAATATATATCTGTGTTGTAAAAAGTCTGTATTTTTTAAATGTCTCTTCTATTTCAATAAATCATTATCCCCTAACCTCTAGAGTAGCTGAACAAGCTCTTTGTTTCTGTAAAAGTGCATTTAATGAGACATTCTGGAGTTGTTCCTGTCGTGTTAGCCTTTCAGTGGACAACTTTTCTCCTGAGATTTTTTTTTGTCATTGTAGTTTTAAGGCAGACTGTAAACCTGTAACCCTTAGAGGTTCAGACATACTGTGATTTTTGTGATATACTTACCAAATTGCTCACTTATAGATACATACGGAGTTATGCACTAAAAGGCAAAGGATCTGGTGAAAGTTTGAAAAGTGGTGTGATTATCATAACTTTTAAAACTTTGCACATTAAATACACACTCCCCTTAGATTGCCATTTTGTAATTATTTTGTGAAGCCCTGGACTTTTAACCAATAGGGCCGCAGTGAACTGAGCTCGGAATGGATTTGGTAGGTATTTCTGCCTCTTTATTCTTTATTGGAATGATATGCTTTGTTTTGCACCCAATCAATGATTACAAAACTCCCACTGTCATATTCCAAAAGCTAATGGTGATCACATTGAGCTTCTCTTAATCTATTTCCACTCTTTGGGGCCATAACTAAACAATTTTCTTGTGATCGTAAGCTTCTTTTTGTACAACTAGAATCTACAATGACCATTTAATCTAGATCTTTGTTGACAAATGAAAATATTAAAAATGATATTACAATCATATCCATTGCCTTACAATTTTAAGCAAGCCATTCATAGAAGTTTAACCACAATGCACATGATTGTAAACTTGCGAGCAGGGCTCTCTCCACCTAATCTATCCGGTTTGTCTTAGTCTGTCAATTCTAGTCTTGTCATACGCCTTGAATATATGATATGTGTATTAAGTGCTGCGTAAATTGTTGGCGCTATATAAATAATAATAAATCCACTTTATTAAATACATGCAAGGTTTTAGAACTATGCTCTCAGTTCGGCCTACTAAATGTGGCTTCTTAAGATGTAACCAGGGCCGGCGAAGACTTAACGCCGCCTGGGGCGAAGTTTAAAAAGACCCCCCCCGGTACTACCTTAAACGCCTGCCGGCTGGCTCTCCCTGCTCTGCCACCGTGCCGGCTGTAATGCTGAGCGCCGGAAATGACGTCACTCCGGCGCTCAGCATTACAAGCCGGCACCGAGAGATCCGACAGGGAGACTCGCCGCAGAGGAGAGAGGGCGCCGAGCGGGTAAGCGAAAACCACTCAGCGCCCCTCTCTATCCTCCACTTCAAAAAAAAAAACCACTTGGGGCGGCAAAGTGCCGCCCCTTCTAAAGTGCCGCCTGGGGCAATTGCCCCAGTCGGCTCCATTGTAGGGCCGGCCCTGGATGTAACCACAAAAAACTACCATTTTGGTCTGGCAAGCTTATGTGATTCTAAATCTTCTTCTATGATTATGCTGATACTAAAGGCTATCACAAACTTCACAAACTATCACCCCTGAGATCAGCATTTCAATATTTTTATTTTCCTTTTGATTGAGGAGCTCTTTAAGTAACACCCTGTCCCACAAAAATTAACAAAAAAACAAGGATATGTGAATAAATATTTAAGACAATCATTATCCAATGTTATAATCAAGTGTTTAACCCATTCTTGCCCAGCGGCTTAGGAATTTATTTCTAATAATGTTGGTTTGAAAATATTTTTTTTATAAAACTAAATATTTTGAGGTAGATTTGTGGAGACTTAAAATAGAGATGTTTGAGGCATTTATCAGTTCCCCTTTTTTTCCGAATACGCAATGTTTAGGGTAGACTTAACTTCCTTCAGGACATAGAAAACTAATGGAAAAGATGAATTTATCACAGATTAAAGTCTTACTTGAATCTACCATTTACATTTTGGCATGGATTTCCAAGACAGCAGGTTTAACTCAGATTAAAGGCTAAAAGTTGTTTTAGCCAGATTTATTGAGATTATTGAAAAAGAAAAAAAAAACAAAACATGGTTTCGCGAAGTGAATTCAGGCAATAGATTACACGTATACAAAAGAATATAAGCAGAACATGTGTAGGAGGATTTTAAGTACAAAAGTCATTATGTATTGTACATCTCTACAATATTCCTACGTTCACCTGTCATTTGGGAAATATAACATTTCATGTTTTGTTTAAAAGAAATAGATGTATCTAAAGTTAAATTTATTAGAAAATGGATATTAGAAGGTACAATTTGGTCATCAAACCTATTGCATGTCCCATTTAAGCAAGTATTTTAAATTATACAACATGTACATTGCATGGACCTCTGAGGAACCTCTGTGAACGTTATCATTTATTTTAACCTCTGAGTTGATTTACTATACTCCAGGTTGTCTATGAGGCAACTTTGGAAAAGAAAACTTTTCACACACACACTATATGGCCAAAGTATGTGGACAGGATTCCCCGTCCGTCGAAATGCAAGGATTAGTTTCTCAGAAAGTGGCCCCTGGAAATTGTCGTAGCTAAGTGGACAGGGAGCATGTATGCCTGTGGGTGAGTGCTCTGTGATCGGTGTATGAAAATGTGAGGGGCAGGAGTCCCTAGGGGATATAGGGTGCCCTTTGGGTGTCCCCGGTCAGTGTCAATTTTGCTGCAATGGCTAACACTACTTACCGGCCCCCCCCCCGGTAAAGAGTTAATCAAACGAGCGGGTGCACATCCAAGAAGAAGCGGAAATTAAGACAACCATAAACATGATAAAATAAAAAAATAGAAAAAGTTATTCACGTCCTTAGACAGCAGCTGTAAAAGAGGACCTCACACTTGACGCGTTTCGCATTGGCGTGCTTACTCCAAAGCAGTCTTAAATCAAAACCTATCATTCATGTGAAAAAATAATTGCCCCCCCCAATAACTGGTTATGCAATCAAGTGTTTGTAGCAATGAGTCTTTTAGTTCACTGTGGAGAAATATCAGCTTTTTTGTGGGTTGTCCAGGATAAGCTGCATTGCAAGGTCATGTAACAGCATCTCAATCAAACTGAAGTCAGGACTTTGACTTGGTCACTCTAAAACCTTCATTTGGTTTATTTTGAGCCATAGACTTGCTTATGTGCACTTGAGCTTTGTAAAAGAGTCTAACACATTTAACATCTCTGCTAACCCCAATAATATAAAAGGACCATATATAATTACTGGTATAGGCAATAGTCAAAAATATGCTTTCAGTGACCACCTAAAATAGGGTTTAGACGTGTAAGCATGTTTGAACACCCAATCTGGTGAAGACCAATAGATTGAAATTGTCATCCAAACCGCATATAAGCAAGGCATTGGAGAGGCATGGGAGGAGAGGTTGAGGGGAGATGTACTCGCCATCCACGGGCTCTTCATGTCCCGAACTCTCCCTCCCTCCATCCTCAGGAACGCATAGGACAGATGTCATGAACTAAATTCTTCTCAAAGGTTTTGTAAGACTTATTTTGTATTATTTTTGTTATCTACTTCTTATATTCTTCATCCATTTTTCTGTGTATTAAATATTTTACCTTTGCTTGCACCTAAGTGACTCTGCCTGTTTTTTGACGCATATACATATATGTGTGTTGTTCCAGCTATACAAAGTCTATGTTGGCCCTAAATTTATTACAAGCTTCATGAATCAGGGGCCAGACATTTTCCTTAAGTATTTTCTAGTAGAGAGCAGAATTCATGGTTCCATCAATTATGTCAAGTTGCCCATGTCCTGAAGCAGCAAAACATCCCCAGACCATCACACTGCTACCATGGTTTGTTGGTATGATGTTCTTATTGGGGAATGTTGAGTTAGCTTCATGCCCAGGGCCGGCCCTACAATAGAGCAGACTGGGGCAATTGCCGCCCCGAGCGTTTTTATTTTTTGAAACGGAAGAGAGAGAGAGGGCGCCGCGGAGTGGTTTTTTCGTGCCGCCCCGTATGTTTTAGACACCTTACCCCGCGGCTCGGCGACCGCCTCTCTCTGCCTCGTCCTGCTGCGGGCGAGGTCTCCCTCTTCGGTCTTGGTGGGCCGGCTTGTAATGCTGAGCGCGGCGGAAGTGGCGTCATGATTTCCGGCGCTGCAGATTAACATAGCGCGGCACGGTGGCAGATGGGCAGGGAGAGCTCGCCGGCAGGTACTTGCTTAAAGGAAGTACCGGGGGGCGTGCGGGCGAAGTTAAAATGCCGCCGCGCCGCCCGCCGCGCGCACGCCGGCGGGGGGGCGGCATTTTAAACTTCGCCCCAGGCGGCGTTACGCCTTCGGCCGGCCCTGTTCATGCCAGTTGTAACAGAACCAATTACGTCCAAAAAGTTCCACTTTTGAATCATCAGTCCACAGAACATTATATCTAAAGTCTTGGGGGTCAGCAAGGTGTTTTTGGTAAATCTGACACAAGCCTTTGGATCAGCAGTGATTTTCACCTTGCAACTCTCCCATGGATGCAGATTTAGCACTGTTTCATTCTTATTGTGGGATTGTGAACACTGACATTAACTGAGCCGAGTGAGACCTGCAGTTCTTAACATGTAAATCTGGGTTCTTTTGTGACCCCCTGGAGCCATCGATGTGCTCTTGTAGGTATTTTGGTAGGCCGGCCACTCCTGAGAAGGTTCACAAATGTTCCAGGTTGTCTCCATTTGTAGATATTGGCTGTATATCTACTGTAGTTCGACGGAGTCCTAGGGCCATATAAATTATTTTCAAGACTGATAGATGTCTATGATGTTCTTTAGTATCTGTTCATGTGCTGCTTTTTAAACCTACCTCACTTTGCAAGAGTTTCCATTTAATTGATGTTTAGATTAAGCTGGGCTGGCTGTAATCACGCCTGGGTATTTCTTGTTATTATCAATTTGGTTAATTGGTTGATTTAGTAACTAAGGTGGGCAATTACTTTTTCACATAAGCCCAGATAGGCATACCTGGGAACTCTCCAGGTTTGCTCGGAGATTGCCAGGTAAAGTAACGCTCCTCCAGTTCTCCGGGTCAGCGTGGACCTCCCACTGACGTCAGTGGGAAGTCCAGGCCGCGTCCCGAAGGGCTAAAATTAGTTGAATGATCTGAATTATTTAAGTGTGACAAATATGCAAGAATAGAAGAAATAGGGAAAGGAACAAACTATTTTTCATGGCACTGTAGTTTACACCCTCTGAGTGACATATAACATCCTTATATTAACCTCTGACCTACTAGTTTTAGATTATGACCTCTTGTCACGCAGGGTTCTGAACAATCACCTGTCCAGAGACTCTCACCTGGCCCAGCATCTGCATGTGACAATTACCACGGGTCCCTGTATAAAATGCATCAAGATCACAACACGCATGAACCCACTACTGGGGAAAGTTTAATGTTTTTAGACAAAGAAAGACTGCCCTGACAAAATGAGGAAGCAATACAGAGACTTGCCTTCCTGACATATACAACTTAAATAGTATATGTCATCAACACCTTTAAACTACACAAGGACCTAGCAGCGATGGGTTTCAAATACATACTACAGGGTATTACCGGTAATAATAAAATAATACTTCAAGCCCAGCTAGCTGGATAGTTACATTTCTGAGGCTTGTAAAGAAGCTGACTGTTAGCATGCCACCCTGGGACACAGTTTAATTGTGAAAGTCAATTGCAGGGAAATCCACACCCTTGCAAAACCACATTAGCAGAGGTGACCTTAGCGGCCACAAAACACACAAGCAGTGAGAACAGGCACAGGGTCTCAAGATACAAAATTAAAGGATAAACAAGAAGTGAAGTCAGACGGTCCAGATTAAGGAGCAGGCAACACAGGTTCACAGTGCTGCAGGCAACAAAAACAAAAAATAAACTAGCAGCAAGTATTGAGAATCCTCATTGAGCAAGGAAAACAGGCCATATGGGTTTATTCTCTAAAGTGAAAGTAAATGTATCCAAAATGGGAGCGCAATAACATAAAGGAAAAAAGGAAAAATCAAAATAGTGTGATATTGTCAGATGTGTGACTACACGTGTAAAATGTGTAAGTTCCACTCACACCTTGAATAGAAATATCAGGCCCATCTAGTGATTCTTTAAAAGGTTCTTTAATTCTTCACAGAAATTTAAAACGGTGAAACAGACCGCAATGGTGATGGTACCTCTGCAATAGGAGACACAATAAAGAGATGCACTTACAATTCGGGTTAAGCGCAAAGGCAATAACCCTGTAGAACAGTTCCAAAATGTCTTTTGGTCCTCGCAGAGTCCACTGCTGGTCCGGTACAAAGATGAGTATTAAAATCATTTTTTACACTATTGCACTCTGACGAAGAGTGAAATTCGGGAAGCAGCAGACTGCGGGAAGTATTATTATGATTATATTTTGCACTTTTATATCACACCTTTTCTACATCGCTAAAGTGAAAGTATGCAGAAAAGCTTGGCTGTCCCTGAATATCATTTCATTAAATTGGTG
>VKOC01017159.1:0-98477 GCA_009364415.1 Spea multiplicata
CTAACCCCCTTCGTCAGGATCTCCCCTCTAACTCCCTAACCCCCCTTCTCAGGATCTCCCCCCCCGCCCCGGTCACTTACCTTAAACTCCTGTGTTGGAAGCGTGAGGCGTTTGTCTCGGGTGCCGGCGCTTCACTGCTGAGCGCCGGCGTCTGACGTCATATGCCGGCGCCCAGCGTAAAGCGCCGGCACCCGAGACAAACGCTTCCAACACAGGAGTTGAAGCGCTCCTGCCTGCATCTTCGCTCCATAAGACGCGGCTGATTTTTCGTCCTACTTTGGGAGGAAAAAAACTGCGTCTTATGGAGCGAAAAATACGGTATATTAGATAAATATAGTAAACTTATTATCAGTAACTGTGTTTCCATCTGCACTACTCTCCCCACCTGCATGTGGAAAGTGCCAACAATTTCTACAGTAAGCACAGTGATGCAAGCATTAAACTTCACACAAGTGTCTGTGCACTTTAAAATGTCAGTGTTGAGAGAAATATATATTAGGGACACATATATCTCTGATATTATTATAATACAAAACTAATTTTAATTTTGGAAAATTCTTATTCTTATTATAGCCCTTTACAAATACACTGGTTTCTTCCCTCCAACTCCCCTAGACCTGTGGCGCAGCCTGTGTAGCTTTACCATATTGGGAAATATATGCACAGCCTGCAAGGGCAGACTGTTCCATTCACCCAGAAGAGGGGGGTTATTATTTCTCTTTTGTCCAGGGAAGCAGTTTGTGATGTTACAGAAACATCAACATTCAGTTTCAATGTTGTTCACCAGCATGTTCTATAACATTGTGAATCATACAGGACAGGGTTCTCCAGGTGCACCATGTAGGGGTTTTGCACATTACTTATATTAAAATTTATATTTGGCAGAAGTCATACCCTTGCCTAAATAGGTTTAATAATTAAATATTCAGTCTGTTTACAGTGTTCCTTGTAAAAATAAATGCATCATGTAAGGCAGCAATTATTTTAATGTATATTATCCATTAATGTTAGGGGAACCTACTTTCTTGGCAATATAATATGCTTATAACCATTAAGACTGTCTCATGGCACCAACTGTTGAAGCACCCATCAAAGCATTTGGGGGCTGGATTTTGCTAAGGGGTGATGTCAGCTAAACATGCATCATGCTAACCTGGCATGTTTTGCACATGTGCAAAGCAGAGGGGGAGATATATTTACCTTGGATGCTGCCCTAGGCCTAACCCGAGGCTTCGGTCCTTAGGACTGTGATATGATGTCATAGAATAGTTACTGAACTCTGTTGTGCAAATGGACTGGGCCTTACAAGGGACATCTCGTATTCCCATCCAGGTTATATTGCTTATATTCTACAGGCTGTATACGTTGCCCAAACCACAATAAGGTTTGGTTGGCCAGAGGCAGTTACATGTTGTAACCAAGGCTTATTGTGGTTTGGGTAACATATACAGCCTGTAGAATGTATGCAGTCAGTATTTCTTATCACCATTTACAGGGGATATAAAAAGTCTACACAACCCTGTTAAAATGCCAGGTTAAGGAATGAGACAAAGATAAATCATGTCAGAACTTTTTCCACCTTTAATGTGGGGGGTGGGGGAACAACAACTCACAATAACCTCGTTCCATAAGTGTGCACACCCTCTTATAACCGGGGTTGTGTTCAGAAGTAACCAATCACATTCAAACTCATGTTAAATAGAAATGACACACCTACCATTTGCTTAGTTGCATCTTAGAGCAAAAGCTATGGCAGAGGTGTCCAACCCGCAGCCCTCCAGCTGCTGCAGAACTACATCTCCCATAATGCTCTTTCAGCTAAGGGATGGTTGAGGAGTATGGAAGATGTAGTCCTGCAGCAGCTGGAGGGCCAGTTGAACACCCCTGAGCTATGGTCTGCAGAGAGCTTCCAAATCATCAGAGGGATCTCATTGTTGAAAGCTATCAGTCAGGAGAAGGGTACAAAAGAATTTCCGAAGCATTAGACATACCATGGAACACAGTGAAGACAGTCATCATCGAGTGGAAAAAATATGGCACAACAGAGACGTCCCAACAAAACTGATGAAAAGACGAGAAGAAAACTGGTCAGGGATGCTTACAAGAGGCCTACTGCAACATTAAAGGGACTGCAGGAATTCCTGGCAACCACTACATGTGACAACAATCTCCCGTATTCTTCATATGAATGGGCTTTGGGGTAGGGTGGCAAAACGGAAGCCTTTTCTTACAAAGAAAAACATCCAAGCCCGGCTGAAGTTTTCAAAAACAAACATCAAGTCCCCCAAAAGCAAGTGGGAAAACCGTGTTATGGTCTGATGAAACCAAGGTTGAACTTTTTGGCTGTAATTCCAAAACGTATGTTTTGCGCAAAGACAAAACTGCACATCACTCAAAGAACACCATACCCACAGTGAAGCATGGTGGTGGCAGCATCATGCTTTGGGGCTGTTTTTCTTCAGCTGGAACCGGGGCTTTAGTCAGGGTGGAGAGAATTATGAACCGTTCCAAATAACAGGCAATTTTGACACAAAACCTTCAGGCGTCTGTTAGGAAGCTGAAGTTCACCTTTCAGCACAGCAACAACCCAAAGCACAAATCCAAATCCACAAAAGCATGGCTTCACCAGAAGAAGATTAACGTTTTGGAATGGCCAAGCCCGAGCCCAAAACTAAATCCAATTGAACATCTGTGGGGTGATCGGAAGAGGGTTGTGCACGGGAGATGTCTTCGCAATCTGACAGATTTGGAGCGCTTTTGCAAAGAAGAGTGGGCATATATTGCCACGTCAAGATGCGCCATGCTAATAGACTCCTACCCAAAAAGACTGATTGCTGTAATAAAATCAAAAGGTGCTTCAACAAAGTATTAGTTTAAAGGTGTGCACACTTACGCAACCAGGATATTGTGATTTTTGTTTGTTGCCCCCCCAAAGATTTCAGTTTGTTTTGCTATTGAATTGTTCACGTTATATGTCAAATTAAAGGTGGATAAAGTTCTGACATGATTTATCTTTGTCTCATTCTTTAACATCACAAGAACCTGGCATTTTAACAGGGGTGTGTAGACTTTTTATATCCACTGTACATGGTGATAAGAAATACTGAGTTAGGACTTCTTGATGCTTTGACATTGTCGCTAGTTCCTCTGCATTCAGACATAGAAATCATGTTCTGTTATATTATCCTGCCCTGACTTGCTGTTTTTGGCAAACAAAGGGGTTAATAAAGATAATGCCAAAGGCAGGACAGGGCCTGCAGTTGGAGTAGGCGGGAAGGAGACTAACTGGTTTGCCTCTATAAAAAGACTCCGGAATTTCCCCTCCCAGCCTAAGCTGTATTGTGTAGATAGCAGCTGCTTCCGGCCGCTAGTGCATGAAGACTGCTCTGCTGCAAAGCACTGTGGGAACTCAGTTTCTGCTTAGGCTAGAGCTCATCTCTATCAGCTCAGCTGGAATAGGTGTGCAGATGGGAAATTCAGAGCAGGCGCTGATAAGCAGGGCAGTCCTCTCTGATGATGTTAATTTTCCAGTCCTTCTTAACTAGACTGTTGGGGAAACCTTTAATTGTTTTTTGAGTTAGAGTAAGGTTTTTGTAGGCTGCAACCACATTCTGGAGGAATATCTAGTTGCCGTCTGATGGAGTATTTAATGTTTATCAGCTGTAACACTGTTATTCACAAATTCCATTTGCTGGGTAAGGCATTTTGGAAGAAGAATGTATTTTATTTACACAATTTATTTTGAAAACACATTTTCTGTTACTTCTATTCATATTATTGTGACTTTGGGGTGGTGGAACACTGTGAAGCACTCATATCCACCAAACATTTAGAGATTACAGAAAAGAGGGACATCAGGTGAGAAATTGGGGGGGATTTGAGGCCAAAAACTTGAGGGGTATGGTTTTAGTAATGCATTATAACATTACGGTTTGCATGTTGTAAGCATTTTGTTAATGTTTGTTGTGAAAAAATGTATTGATCATATAAGAGGGTAATACATTCTGTGGCATGTTGTTTAATTGTAAAAATGCAAAAATAGACCTCAGGTGTGTTTACATGCAATACCAACATAAAACAGCAGGTGGCAGCCTAGCCCCATCAATAAGTCTACTGACTGCATATTGTGTCTGTACTGCAACTGTTTCATTATAATTTGTGTCATTACCAGCTGTAAATTAATTTGATTCAAAATAAATATTTTTAAAAATGTACACAGCAAAAATAAACAATGATTCAGAGCATTCCTTTATATGTGAATAAGGAAGTATGAGCTTGCGTATGGAGCTTGCTGTCCCACAAATCTCATTATAAATTAATGTCAGCATGGTTGCTCTCTTCTGTACAGTAGCCCAGAATAATCAATGGCATGATATATTTAAATTATGAATCCAAAATGGGGTGCCCTGGAGTGGGTCTGGAGGGTTGCTATACAATGTTGTTAGTATTCCTCTAACTTCCTTTCCTACCCAGACAATCCACGTCTATTTCAATTAAGAACGCCTGATGTGTATCTTACAGTGCACAACCATAATGGCACTATAAATATTTTGTGTTCTAACTGCAGTAAATCTGTTTATAAATAAAATACAGGACCTGATTTGGGAAATATCATTTTCTAGATTTTATCTAAACTGTTGTTCCTGTATGTCCAGACTCTTATGCAATGTTCTACTTATGTCCTCTTTATCCATTGTACAGCACTATGTTATAAGACTGCACTGTATAAATGAATAAATACCAATTACAACACCCCTCCCAAATGTGTGTTTATGAAAAGCATGGATATTTCATAAATTCTAAGCTTGGTCAAAGATAGAGTTCTTTTCACTTGTACCACCATGTTGCATACAATTACTAGACAAAGGTAACAGTAATTGCAGTCAAATACCTCACAAAAGACTTCATTATAAATATCTTGATTCTAGGGGTGATATCACGTAGCTCTAATATAATTGGTAGTGGCATAGCAGCACACTCCTTAAGAATATTCCCCCCTATTATGGTTGTATTCCATTTTATCTTTGTTTTAACAATCATGTTCGGTGGTAATTAGACAGCCTATTTAAACTATATCTGCTTCTTGCCCCTGTGTTGTTTTGACCAGGAAAGAATCACTGTTGAGTTGTCCAATAATATGCACTTGAAATAAAAATTAAATTATATAGCTTAACTGGTCCAAGGTCGAAGTTTATAACTTTTTGTCCAAGAATAAGATGTAGAGTCACGTATGCTTTTGTGACCTCAGTACTGGGCCTCCAATGCTAGTATCCACAACCCCCTTCAATGTTTTATTCCTGGCAGCTTACCTCTAGACCTCAGGGGACCTGCAGAAGAGACCTCTTCCTAACCTAGGGCAGTAAGTGTGAGTTGGAGAACCCTGAAGGGGGTAAGTTTTATGCAAATGCATAAAACGCATCTGATTACTTTTTCTATAAGTTCAATTTAGACCTTTTTTTATCTTTGTTGGACTCTTTGCCTCTTGGTCAATTTTGATATGAAGAATGACACATCAGATGTATAGCCTGATCATTTGGCCTCTAGGATTCAAATGTGTTTATTATCTTCTTTGAGTAGAAAACTGGGGAATAACACTCAAGTGAGCGCTGAGGCGGGTGTAGTGAGTGTGGCACACTCCCTTAGGATGGCTACACCTTTGTGTAAGATTTCCTAGACAGCTAACTGTCATAACAGGTGACATATACTTCTGTCTTGGTGTCTAGTTTTACATTTTTTAGAATGCTAATTCTAATTCTCTTCCTTGATTATGCCATTTATTTGGCACCCTCACCCGGCCTTATTTCCCCAACACATTTGTCTCACATGGACCTAGTGAATGTATTGCCAAATCAATTTGTTTTTCCAGACAGTGAACCCTACACTCGTACAAATGTGAGAATTCCATCCATTAGGAGAGCAGCTTGTACAGAGTTATAGGCTGTTTGCAAAGCAAGAGTGAGTGGGTATTAAGAGTGTGTAAAGGGTGAGTTGGCATACGCTATTATAGTGAGTGTGTTCACATATAGTGTTAGAGTGTGTATTCGTGTTAGTTTTGCATGTATGTTTTAGTTTGAGTGTAAGTCTATATGTGCTACTTGCCAGAGGGATGGAGATGCCAAAGAAATCCTGCACCCAGGTGTCAGTAACCCTATTCGCACCCCTAATGATGCTTGCGCTCATAAAGGTGTCATGCAATTGCATGCATTTTTCTGGCATTATTCATTTGAACAGTGATTCCTAATTGTTCATTAATCATCTAGGGACCCAAACTTTCCACATTTCACAAAACATTTTATAAGAGCTACACGTTTAAAAATAAATAATCTATCATAAAGCACCTCAATAAATTAGGAGGCCATCACTGTGGTCTCATTTCAAATCCTTTCTACACATATGCAAAATGGAATATCATGCTTGGAATCACGCATGATTTTGATAATATTGTCTTGTTTATAACAACATTAATAAAATATGAAACATTGAAGAAGAAAAACCTTTTCTGACTATTTTTGAAAAATTGTATTCATCTACAAAAGCTAATGAAAAAACTTGCTAAATAGATTATAAAAGAATAAAGTCCTTGTCCAGAGTTTGTTTTTTCTGCAAGTTATACAGCAATAAATACAAGGTGTATTGCTAATTGCCATCTTTTTCCAAAATGATCGATAGAGACAATGTAACACTGATAACATAAATCCCTGAATGGTGCACTGTGGGCATATTTGCCACCGTCAAAGGAGGGAAGTGCAGGCTCTGCCGTAATGTCTAGAAGTGTGAGTGTCTCAGATGGTCAAACAGTGCTCCAGTCTTCCAGGTAAACCTCTACTTCTAAGGATCTGAAGCCAAGCGCATGTAACTTAATGCAGGACAAATTCCATAAGAACCACAATTAGTAAAATCACCTTGTTTTTCATGTGCTATACATTACAGAAACAGTATGGTTGATAATGGTAATGCCCATCCTGTATGGGGTAGGCAGAGTGGACAATCCAGCATAGCTGTTATAATGTTTCAGTAAGAAAAATATTTTTACTATTCCCTGTTCAATTGGGAAATACAGCCCTCTCATTGGTGATTGTACAATCATATTAACGCAAGTAATGCACATGTAGAAACCTTGACCCTGTAACAAGTGCAAAGTAAATATTAACATGGTGAAAGCTAATAAACCATGATGTTGCTTGTTGTCATAGACAAAGAAAAATGGACTGCTCTATTAATTCTTCAGCCTCGGGAAAAGGCTTTAAATGGGGATTAAAATACGATATTTACAACATATACAAGTTTCTGAGTTATATTACATCAGATAATCAAGCTTTTATTGTTTAGTTACACAAAAATATAATATATATATATAAAATGTTAAGGACCTTGTAATCTGCCATTAGCCACAATTACTTTTGTGATAAATGAATTCCTTTGCAGTCACCATTGAAAATGTGCTTGTTGCTCTGGTGCCTGCTTGGGGATGCCAAATGGGAGCCGGCATGGGGAAAGCACACAACGGTTCTATGCCTACCTTGGTATTCTAAATGCAAAAAATACACAGCGCTTCAGTGGGTTGGACAACAAAGGTGCTTTGTACCTGGGGTGCTCCTTTTTACCAATCCTGGCTGTCATATAGTTTAAACCATGGAGTGTCCACAAAAAGGAATTGATTTTTTTAACTCAATTATTTTTTATTCAGCGGTTTAATTGTATTGTTAAATATAGGAGTATTCTATAAATAATACAGGTCCTGTTGGTCTATTATGATACTTTTATATGCAGCCTAGCTCATTTACAGGCTATAATAAACTCATAACAAGTTATGGTTTTAAAGTAGCTCCTAAAAAAATATTTTTTTCACATAGTATAGCAGCATAAATGGCAAAAGTAAGAGACATTAAACAACTGCAAAAGAAAAGAAAAAAAAAGCAATGCTTCAATCAGGATTTAGCCAGATGCATGGCTCAGCCTGATTTCTTGGAGCTGGACCCAGAACTGGCAATAGACAACACATAACAGAAGTCGTGTCTGCCCAAAGTGCTTTGTGTCATTCACCGTAAACTCTGCACCCAAACCCTTTCAAAACAATTCTATCATTATACACCTCTCACTTGTCTAGATTTTGCTTTTACTTTTATTGATGAAACAATTTACCTCTACATTTGAGGGCTAAAAAATACAAACCCCAAGAACTATGTTCTCATCACTGATTACTGTCTTTCTTATAAAAATGACTAGCACATTGCAATTATTATAATAATAATTATGTGCACACTAGCCTGTTGAAAAGCCTACCACGTCCCATTATGGAAAGGCAGATATGCCAAGCCCCTCTGCACAATCTTATCAAGAAAGTTATTTGCATTTTGATTTTCTGCATACTGTGGCACTGAAGGAGATCTTTAACCAAAACCTAATATTACATAAATGTGAAGAAACATCATTTTGATATACAGGTAATTTATTTGAGACATTTATGTTCACTTGTGTGAAAAAGTCGCCACTTTTTGCAGCAATAATTGCAATTTAATGTTTCCTGTGGTTATTGATTTAGGCCCACTCTTCCCTGTAAAACTGAGCTAAGTCGGTGCCATTAGTGATTTTGGAGCTTCTTATTTCAGGTAATGCCACAACAATTAAATGACAGACAGCCTGAACCTCTTTAGAATTCCTAGTGCCTTCAGCATTGGGAATTTGTTCAGGTTCTGAAGCAACAGAGCATCCCCAAACCATGTCAATGCCACCTCAACACTTGACTGTTGGGAAGTTCATAATGTGGAATGTAGTATTTGCACTTCAAGTTCTGATAGGGTAAAGGTTTCTACTTTGCAAAACTGCCTTAAATCACCAGTATGCCCAGTACCTTTGTGATGTCAAGTCATGAACACTAACCATAACTAAGGGAAGAAAGGTCTGCATATACATAGATGTTATTCAAGATTCTTTTTGGACTTCCTGGATAGCTTATACTTTGCTGTTCCAGAAGTTTTGGCGGGAGTGTTGCTATGGTCGTTATGGCTCTGTGGAGCCCCAGAGGTTTAGAAGTGGCTTTGCATCCGCATGCTGACCAATTCACGGTGACAAGGGAAACCTTAGTCAGATTTACATTGGCAAGTATTGGTCAAATCAGGTTTGATTGTGTACTAAGATCTTCAAACATCTGACCCTAAAATGGCTTTCATTGTGTTGCTTTCCTGGGGAACAACAACTTTCGCACCCAGAGACTGGTGTGGACTCTGTGGACTGGTGGTCAATAGAGGTACACACTTCATTTACTGCCACTCGAGTGACATATCTGGGTCTTTAGCGTGTGTTTGCCAGCTAGATACATGTCTCTGCAAGAGAATAAAATCATAATGTGCAGTTGTATCCATACAGATCGGGGGCCACTTTTCCTCCAGGTTAAGCCCTGTTCATATCTGACAAATTTTTGTCACATGAACCAAACGAAACAAATGACAAGCTTTGCTGTCAATTGTTCTCTTAAATCGATACATTTTTACACACATTTTAGACTAGTAAAAACTTGTCTAAAATACTGGGCATGTCTGATGTAACCTAAGATACTGTAGGAAGCTGATATAAACATCCTGCACATATACAGATGGTCAAAAACACAATATACCAATGATAATTTAACCCTTTCAAATAACACATAAGCAATTATAATCTTTCATGTCTTTATTGAACACACAGTGCTGGTGGAAAAAGTAAGTGAACCCGTGGATTTAATAACTGGTCGAACATACTTTGGCAGCAATAAACTCAAGACATATTCTTGAGGTGTCTGGTGTGAAAATCTCCCTTGAGCTATCTAGAGTATTTGGCACCCCCCCACACTTCCAAAAAAAAAAGAATGTTGGCCAGAATATTTATTTCACAAATTGTTAACTGTATGTGAAGTAGAAAAATTTTGAAATCTGGAAAAATAAATGATTAACTCATAAATAAAATATGTTTAAATAAATAACATTTTCTGAACAGATATGGTACAGTGTAATTCCCATTCCTATACACTTACCCAGACATTGACAATAGTGCAGCATAACCCCTATTATTATACACTAAGTCATACATTGGCATGATAGGCCTCTGCCTGTGCCACAGCTGCCCATTTAGCAGCCTGCTTGTGACACCACTGCCAATTTAACAGCCTGCCTGTGCCACCTCTGCCCCTGAAATAGTGTGCATGTGCCACCTTTGCCCCTGAAGCAGCCTGCCTGTGCCGCCACTGCCCCTGAAACAGCCTGTCTGTGCCACCTCTGCCCCCCTAATCAGCCTGCCTGTGCTATTTCTGCACTTATACACTAACTTACTACTAACTTCATTCAATCACCCACTAACATTCATATACCCATTCACTCTCCTGCTTCCCTCTCTTGCTGATTTCCCTGGTCCTGTACTAGATTTAGGATGGTTAGGGTTAATGTCCGGGTGCATCACCCAACTTCTACTGAGCATCAGCTGGCAGGCAGCGATCCTTTGATTATCCTGTATGATGCCTTGATAAACTTGTGAATTCATTGTCCCCTCGATGATGGCAAGCTATCTAGGCCCATCATGATTCTCCCTCCTCCATTTGGATGTTTTCATGTTGGTATGCAGTGCCCTTTTTACACCATATGTAGTGCTGCGTGTTCCTCAGTTCCAAACCTTAGTTTAATCAGTCCACGAAACACTAGCGTTGTGAAGTGTCAAGAAGCTCTCAGACATTTTTTCTTTTATTGGAGAGCAGCAACTTCCTCTGTGGTGTCCTGTCATGGACTCCATGCCTGTTCAATGTTTCGCATATGGTAGACGCACGAACAGAAATGTTAATCTGTTCCAATGGTCTCTTCAAGGCAAGCTTTTAGCTGTTACTCTAGGGTTCTTTTTTACCACATTGAGTATTCTGTGTTGTGTCCGTGAAGTCATCTTGGATGAGCACCCACATTTAGAAAGAGTAGGCACAGTACTAAATTGTCTCCATTTTTAAACAATTTGTCCAACTGTGGACTGATGAATATGTAAACTACTTTGAGATCACATTGTAACTAACCCTTTTTAGCTTAATGCAAATCAATAATTCTTGATTGTGGGTCTTCTATTGGTTTTTGTTAGGCATGGTTCACATCAGCAGATGCTTCTTTGAGTGTTTTTATGTCAACGTAGCTCTAAAACACACCTCCAATCTTGTTTCATGTATTGAACTCTAGGTTGGCTAACTACTGACTCCAATTAGCTATGGGTAAAGTTATTTGCCTAGGGTTTCAAATACTTTTTCAAACCTACACTGTGAATATTTGAATGATGTACCGTATTTGCTCGATTATAAGACGCGTTTTTTTTTCTGTCAGAGATCAGAGTTTCCCGCACCGGGGCGGCCAGGGAACTCTGACAGCCGGGAAGGTCTGCGCGATGGACACAGACAACCCCCGCTGCTAACCGCACCTCCTCCCGGCTGCAGCGGAAGTTGAATAGCGTAGACCTCTACACGCTGCCCGGACTAAGCACCGGGGACTCAGAAGCACATACATATATACATAAACACTCACTGGCCACTTTATTAGGTAAACCTTGCTAGTACTGGGTTGGACCCCCTTTTGCTTTCAGAACTGTCTTCATTCTTCATGGCATAATTTCTATAAGGTGCTGGAAACATTCCTCAGAGATTTTGGTCCATATGAACATGATGGCATCACTTAGTTGCTACGTTTTTTTTCGGCTGCACATCCATAATGCTAATCTCCCGTTCCACCACATCCCAAAAGGTGCTCTTTTGGATTGAGATCTGGTGACTGTGGAGCATAGTGGAGTCATGTTCAAGAAACCAGTTGGAGATGATGTGAGCTTTGTGACATGGTGCATTATCCTGCTGGAAGTAGCCATCAGAAGATGGGTACACTGTGGTCATAAAGAAATGGACATGGTCAGCAGCAATACTCAGGTAGGCTGTCGTGTTTAAATGATGCTCAGTTGTGTGCTACGAAAATGTCCCCCACACCATTATGCCACCACCACCACCAGCCTGAACTGGATGGATCAATGCTTTCACGGTGTTTATAGCAAAGTCTGACCCTGCCATCTGAATGTCTCAGCTGAAATTGAGACTCATCAGACCAGATGACATTTTGATGAGCCTGTGTGAAGTGTAGCCTCAGTTTCCTATTGTTCGCCGACAGGAGTGGCACTCGGTGTGGTCTTCTGCTGCTGTAGCCCATCAGCTTCAAGGTTTGATGTGCTGTGAGTTCAGAGATGGTATTCTGCATACGTTGGTTGTAACAAGTGGTTATTTGAGTTACTGTTGCTGTCAGGTTTGCTTGCGGAGCACAACGCAGGAAGCAGCTGAAAAAAGTCCAGGCAACGGTACACAGGGGCAAATCCAAATAGGGAAGTCGGAGTCACAGGCCAAAGGTCGAGGCAGGCAGCTAACTTTCAGAAACGGGTCACAATGCAAGAGTCAGAATACAGGTAATATCCAAAGTGCCCTAGTTGGGGAGAAGAGGGGTGGAGGAGGAGGAATCCACCTCCCCTCATTCCCCCTAGCGTCTCCTATGGAGCGCGCCAACCCCCCCCCCCCGATGTTAGGCCACATCTCTTCCCCACCGGAGGAGTGTAGATCAGCAGTTTCTGAAATACTTAGACCTGTCCATCTGGCACCAACAACATGCCACGTTTAAAGTCATAAACCATGGCAAGACTGGGCACAGCATCAAGACAGACGGAAGTTATATTGCATCAGCAAGGTTTCTTTCAGGCAGAAATTTCAAGGTAGACAGGGGTTTCCAGATGTTCTGTTCTAGCACTGTTGAAGAAGAACAAAATAACAGGCAATGTTGAGGACTGTAGATGCAATGGTCGGCCAAGGAAACAGATGAAAGGTACATAAAGCTTTGCAATCAGAAGACGACCAGCAGTGTCATTAGCTCAGCTTTCACAGAAAACAGTGGGGCCTTGATACACCAATCGATTGTCTTAAGATGTCTGGTCAAAAGTGGTCTTTATGGAAGACTTGCTGTCAAAAAAGCCATACATCTGACGTCGAAACAACGGGCAAGCGACTAAACTATTAATGAAAACACAGGAACAGCAGAAAAATGCAGCATGTGCACTAACTAGACTGGTGGGTACTTGGCTGTAGTAGAAGGCAGTTCGTTCACCAAAGGGTTAGATAGTGGTAGAAAAATGAGTGTTTGCAGGCAACAATGAAGCATGGTGGAAGTTCACAACTTTGGAGCTGCATTTCTTCAAATGGAGTTGGGGATTTGATCAGAATTAACAGTCTCCTCAAAGCTAAGAAGTACAGCCAGAAATACCATCAGTGAGGCATTTTATTGACCCCAAATTTAATCTGCATCATGACAGCAACCCCTAATAAACAGCCAAGGTCATTCATAAATATCAATAGCGTAAAGAACAACAAAGAGTCTTGGAAGTGATGGTACGGCCCCTGCAGAGCCCTGATCTCAACATTATTGAAGAGAGAGAGAATCAACTGAGGCTACCTAAATCCACAGAACAATTGTGGTTAGTTCCCCAAAATTGTTGGCACAAGATACAATCTTTCTTAACAGAACTGTATGCAAGTGTATGTAAAAGAATTGATGCTGTTTTGAAGGCAAATGGTAATTAAAATAAATATTGATCTGATACAGATTTTTCTTCTGTTAACTCACTTTGCATTTTGCTAAATGCTTTCTCATTTTACAGCAATTTTTGTAACAACTACCTAATACCTTTGCACAGTACTATATAACTACCTAATTATAATTATAGTTAAGACACTCCTTACTTACATGTATGATCCTCAGAAGTCTAGATTTTAGAAATTCAATAGAATGCAGTTACATGTGAGCCAGGTACATATAATAAGGAATAGTAATGCTGACCTCTGCTGGTAGTAAATCTTAATCACTTTGATGAATAGCAGGGGCATGTCAAAAAAGTTGAACAGCTGTTAAAACTTCTTAAACAATGGTTAGGGTCAATAATCCCTTTGATAACCTCCAGAATAGCAACGACGTTGGATAAAACACCAGGGCTGTGTTGATTTGCACTGAACAACTTTCCATACGCTACAGTGTATTCCACAGGTCAGTATAAATATGTGATAATGTAATAATACATGTAATATTGTAATAAATAAGTAATAATAATAATATGTGTAATGTTTTGTACAATTATAAAAATAACTAAAATAAAAATTTATTTTCAGAAAAGGATAAAAAAAATGCACTCCATACCATAATTCAACGGTGCTCTCGTGTTCAGGGATGGTCTGGGCTGGGAGATATTTGTATGTGTACATGCATGTGTGCATATATGATATCATTTGATTTGAATATGGAAGTTTGTAAGTATGTATGTATGGGAGTGATTGTATATAATGTATTTGAATATGTGTTTGAGAAAGTGTGTATGTATATGTTAGTGTGTAAAATAATGTAAGAAAATGTAAAAGAAAATAGATTCAGAGTAACATGTAGATTCATTAATTAATTATTATATGGAATAAAGTTGTATATGTGTGTGTACACATGATGCATGTGTGTGCGTGTATACATTTGAGTAAAGTAATGTAAGCAAATAAACAAATGTAAAAGGAAGTAATGAACATAGTCCAGGAGGATGCACTAAGGGCCATTACCATGTGATTGTACACAGGCCATGCCCCCAAACTGTCCCAATTTGGGTGGGACAGTCCCGATTTCGGGACTCTGTCCCACTTATACCTAACTCCGTCCCATCTACTGCCTATCCCTAAGTCTGTTTTTTTATCCTCTTCAGATGCACATGGCAGCTCAGTTATCAAACATAGCAACCTACAGACAATTACTAAAGGTGTACTGTAAGTACTACTGCTTTTATTTATTTTGAGGCTTGTAGGTGAAGGTGAGTCATATTTATAATTTGGTCAGTAGGTGAGTCATATTTATAATTTGGTCAGTAGGTGAGTCATATTTATAATTTGGTCAGTAGAGATGAGTCATATTTATAATTTCTGTCAGGTGCTGCGCCACTGGGAAGAGACATGCTGCAACCCTTTGTTTCAGAGATATTTAAAAGCAGCTCTCCAGCCTTCATGAAAATATGACACCTAAAAAAATAAATGTGGAGCTGAGCATCTTGGGTTTTTAGCTACTCCTCTAATACACTATTAGGTTACTGTTGAAGTGCTGCTTAATCTTTACCTATTGTACATGGTACAATACATCAAATGCAGCCATCAATCCCAAAGTTGGACTACAAATTCAGTATTCATTTCACATGTGTAACCTCTAAAACACCTGTTGCTGTGTAGCATGATCCTGGGTCTCTGCACTCATTCAAGAGAGGGAGTTGAGATACGCCTACATGTAATATCAGGTAACAGCAGGTAAGTGGGACAGGGGGAACTTAAGGACAGGTCCTTAGTAGAGGTAATTGGAAGATGACATACTAAACTGAAGTTTCTAAAACTATATCCAGCACTTTTGAATACATATAAAAAAAAACCTGGCGCTAAATCTGGGAAAACACCAGTAGTGTGATATAGTGTAATAATTTTGCAGTGAGGGCACTAAAGAGTATAAACTCACCCTTTGTTTTTCTACACCTCATCCCCTCTAGATTGAAAGCCTCTTCAACTTCTTGGCCCTCTTCAGCTATTGTCTGTCAATTCTAGTTTTGTTATACTATTTAAATGTATCCACTATAAATAGTGCTGCATACATTGTTGACACTATATTACTAAAACATAATAACAGAATAATACTCATAAAAAGTGTGATCATCCTACTATGAGAGACATACCATGGTCACTTTCATCCTAAAGTACCTTGCCAATAGATCTGTGCACAGATCGTGTTATCAGAGAATTTGAGAAAACACACATTTCACCAACAGTATCACCTTGATGCCACAGACAAAATAATTACATATTTATAGTGGGAAAACTTAAGAAAGTGTAAAATCTCATAACTGAGTGCTAAAATTGTAGTCAGTGCACTTCACACACTGCATTTAATAACTGTGAATGATTTGTATATATACGTGTAGTACATGCTGGTGCTCAACTACATATTTATTTATGTGATTTACGATTAAGAAACCTAGAGACACACAAAAGGTTTTAACTTCAGGCAAAATATGTAGACTTGAGCTCAAATTGTTCCTCCACCATTTACCAGCAGGGGGCAATACTACACAACAAAAATATTTAGCTCAATTCAATTGCAAACTTATGTGTAAGTCAGCGTCACAGGTACACATTTTCAATCAGGTGTCCACAGGGGCATTGCTAGGTCTACAAAAGTTTGAGGCTAAAACCCAGGGCCAGGGGTGTAACTAGAAACCATGGGGTCCTGGTGTAAAAATCCCCCCTGGGCACCCCAACTTCAAAAGCTAGTGTGTGCCATCATCACCCCTTGCCCCCTCTCTTCTAACATACAACAAATGTAAACACAAAAATTATGCATACTTACACATACTCACTAGCACACACTCCATCTCACCGTACTTACACATCCATGTTTACACACACAAAAGTGGATTGGTGCTGTCCAGGTTGGAAGGGCCATTTAGAAATAATTTTGAACCATTACTAGGAGAAAGAAAGAAGGGGTGGCAGGGGTCGCACTGGGCCCCCTAAAGGCATGTGCACTGTAGTTAAGCCAGTGCCCAGAGCAGATTTGATAGAAGCGTAGTAAAGAAGCTCAAATGCATGTATGGGCATATAAATTATATCTATGATGGCAGTAATAGGTATATATATTACCATATTAAATGCCAATGAGCAATAACTTTTATGCAATGCTTTATACCAATTATGTATATGATGCCAAAGAGCAGTAAATGTACCTGGAAGAAGGCGGCCTGGTTTTCTTTTACATCATGTGGATAGCTGGTGAGCGTCACTTACCTGCAGAACACATGGCACCAGGATGCATCCATAGAGGCCCAACCTCGCAATTTACAGGACTTAAGGGATCTGCTGCTAACGCCTTGGTGCCAGATACCACAGCACACCTTCAGAGGTCTAGTGGTGTCCATGCCTTGACGGGTCAGGGCTGATTTGTCGGCAAAAGGGTGACCTACACAATATTAGGCAGGCGGTCATAATGTTATGGCTGATTAGTGTTTAATGCCAATGAGCAGTAAGGATATCACACCACTGAGCAGTAAATGCATAAAGTTTGTATATCATGCCAATGATAAACTTTGTATATTATTAATATTATTATTTTATATAGCGCCATCAGATTCTGCAGAGCTGTACAAAGGCTAGACAGGACATTAGGAAATTAGTATAGAACATAACAAGGTGACATACAGAAACAACAGGTGGGGAGGGCCCTGCTCAAATGAGCTTACAATCTAGAAGGAGTTAGGGTGTACTATACAAGAGGTAAAAGTGTTGTTGTTTAGTATGGACCAGCCACATTAGTATAAGTATTGCAGGAGAGGAACTAGGAAAGGTGAGCTAAAGGAATATGCGAGGAAGGGTGTTAGTGCATACATTTGTAGGCATCCTTAAAAAAGTGGGTCTTAATAGTTTTTCTTGAAGGATTGAAGGCAGGAGGAAAGATCGATAGGCCAGGGGAGGGCATCCCAGAATATAGGGGCGGTCCTTGAAAAGTCCTAGAAACCAAAGGAGAGGATAGAAGAGATCATTGGATAAGCAGGGAGACTGGTTAGGAGTGTATTTAAAAATGAGTGACGAGATGTAAGTAGGGGAACCTCTATGAAGAGCTGTGAAGGTAAGTCAAGATTTTGAAATAAATCCATAAGCGCAAAGGCATCCAGTTAAGAGAATGACATAGAGGATGCAGGTGGCATCCCTCCCCAGCGGCTGATTGCGTACTCGGGAGATGGCACAGCCGGCCAGTCTCCCCAGCGGCAGCACCCAAGTCCGGGAGCGGAGGAACCAGTCCTCCCTCCTCGGCGGTAGATCCAAATCGAGGGAGCTGAGGGTATCGTCCCTCCTCCCCAACGGCTGCCAGATATCCAGAGAGATGAGATAGCCGGCCCATCTCCCTAGCGGCAGGTGTTAGTAAAGCGATGGGAGAGGAAGATACGTAAGTCTGGCAGCAGCATTCATGGTGAGATGAGCTAAGGCAGAGTTACAATAATCGAGGCAGGAGATAATGAGGGCATAGACAATCAGTGGCATCTTGTGTTAGGAAGGGACAGATGCGCTCAATGGTTTTTACGATTCAAACAGCAGTTTTTTGAGACAGGCTGAATGTGGGGAGTGAACGATAGGTCAGAGCCAAGGTAAGGCAGCTTGTGGTGGAACCCTCCATCACTGGGGCCACTGGAGAGGCCTGAGAGCCAACCTCCTCCCTATTGACTATGGACCCTGACTTTGTAAATACTCCTGTGGCTATCCCAGCAGTCTATCATCCCATCACTTGCTGAGGGGATTATCTCCAGCAGACAGCCAGGACCTGCAAGCAGGGAGTGACCGCCATTGTTTTAGTTTAATATCAGATCTCTCCACCCCATGGTGCATTATTATGTTGCCCCCCCCCCAGTTCCACTACTACAGACATTTACCGCTGCCATCCCTGGAACTGATTTCAGCCAGTGGAGCTTGGGACCCTATTGTATTGTTAATGCCGTTACTGCCCCTGTTGTCTCTGGGAGGCAGATTAAGGGGGCAGTTTGTATACCAATATCTTGTTTTATGTTAATGTGTGTTAATGTATCCAGCTGTCTGTGTCTAAAATAGATCAGTTCTCCTCTTGTTGTACCTAAAGACTAGTCTTGCCTGGTTATTTGGGTACTGGATAGCGATATCCCTTTACTTTGCTTGGGGATATTGCCGATGGATTGCGGTAGTTTGTGGTCCAAGCGGGAGAAGTCGTCTCTTGGCAGAGAGGGACAATCGGAGGTCTGTCACAACTGGTTGGCAGCGGCAGTATCTGAATTCTCCAGGACTGACAGGAGCACCAGGAAGGGGTTGCAGGCAGCATCACTCCCCAGCGGCTGAGTGAGTACCCAGGAGATGGCGCAGCTGGCCAGTCTCCCCAGCGACAGCTCACAAGTCCAGGAGCGGAGGATTCTGTCCTCCCTGCCCAGCAGCCGACAGACAGCCAGCAAGATGGCACAGCCAGCCCATCTCTCCAGCGGCAGGAGGAGCACCAGTTTTGGGTGGGCATTGATGAGCCTGGACTGACTGACTACGGAGTCAACCCATTTGGGGTCTCCTCCTGGGTCAGTCCCATTCGGAAAGGGGGAGAAATGTGACAGAACCCTTCATCACTGGGGCCACTGGAGAGCCCTGAGAGCCATCCCAGGTTAAAGTTGCAATCTAAGAGGATCAAAATGGTGGGAGAGATGGAAGACATGCACCGTGAACTTCTGTTGTTCCTTGAAGAAAAGGAAGAGCTACACAATCACTCACTAGGAGCCAACATAAGACTACAAGGAATCCCCAAGGAGATAACAGATGTTGGATCCTTCTTTCTAACCCTGGCTCAGATGACATTTATAAGGGGGTATTAGACCAGCATCACAAACAGTTGCAATGTGAAGCTAAAAATGATTGGGGCTTAAGCCTCAGATACCACGTCTTGATCCACCTAGGATACATAGGCACTTTAGACTAGGAGGACACCTCCACAGACACCCAGCACAGTACAAAGGCACAGGCATAGAAATTGTGTCTCCCCATAAGCTCCATGGACATAGTTCACACCCAGAGCAACTTCAGATGAGACCTCTCCACACGAAGCCAGTAACATAGCCACCATTTCCCCAGACAATAGAGAACACTTGCAATCTTAATTGTAGGTTAGTTTCCCATGCCCCCTCAATACTCTTCCTCACATGGCTACCTGATCTCAAAGGCCATTAGATTTCTGCACAACAGACCTGACACTAGCGATTGTCAGTCCAGGGAACTCACACTTTGTAAAGGACAAAGCCCAAACACCCGTGTTAGAAAAGGAGAAGAATCTCTACACAATACGCAAACCTCTGGCTCCCACACAAGGTGAGACTTGTCTTTTTGGGCAACCTTTTTTGTTTATGTTGTAATTGTTCGGTTTTCCATCTTTCTAATCTCTTGCTCTCTCTCTGTCTACTCTTTATCCTTCCTTTTGATCGCCTCTTACTTTTTCTATTCTTACGAGACCATGCAGCAGGCAAGATGCCTTCCAGGAAGGTATAACTAGGCCTGGCAAAGTGGCCTAGCGATAACACACCGCAATACTTACCCATATTTGAAAAGTGAAACAGTCATGTTCCAAATCAGCAGCATGAGCAATAAGCATAATCTCGCAAAATGTTAGTGTCTGCATAAATCCTTGTGAGATTTCACAGCAGCAGCTGTAGTGTCTGGCATATGGTGTCTCATTCACCCCAAAGTGTTAGCTTTTTCATTCTACTCCTACACCAGGATTGACTACATCATTGTAAGCAAATCCTTTGCAAGAGACGGCACAGATGCAAATATCCACCCCATCACACGGTTAGATCACGGAGCGGTGTAATGTAAAATGCTCTGGCCCCACCATCAGAAGAGCAATTTCCAATGGAAACTGGATGAGTTTCTTCTGACAAACCTAAAAGTGTTCAATGAAATTCAGATAAACTTGAAGGAGTACAATACAGTAAATACTCAAGTAGTCATCCAAACACTACTGTGTTTGGATGACTACTTGAGTATTTACTGTATAGTACTCCTTCAAGTTTATCTGAATCTCATTGAACACTTTTGTTAGCTCACAAAGCTTACATATGTGGGCCCACCCAACAATTAACAGTCTCAAACACTTAAAACAACAACATAAGTAAACTCTTGATGACAACACACAAAAAATACAAACTAGAGGCAAATGAAATGCACTACTCAGCGGGGAAGTAGACGCATGCACTTCACAAGACTTTTCTTTGACCAAGCCAATAAACCTGATACTCTCCTGACTAGAAAACTGCGAGCTCAAAGAAGACAGCAAAACATAACTAAAATTATTGACAGGCAATAGCCATCTGAAAACTTTTCTAGACATCCTTCAAATACCTAAATTAGCAGTGGAAGAAATGTTTGTTGAGCTCTATCACTGAGCACAAAATCTTGGAAGCTACAAAGACTATTATTTTCCATCTCAAGCATGCCCTCTTATTCCACCTTTAAAGAGTCCCAAGAGGGAGAACCCCAGTGGGGTGTTGCAGGCTAAGATAATTATCATCCACCAAGAAAGGAAAGAGTCAACACAATGTGGCAGCTACAAGCTTATCTCCCTGATCAATGCTGTTATGAAGCTATATTGTAAGATCCCAAAAACAAGACTGAATAGATAAATGGAAGCACTGGTGCACCCTGACCAGGTGGGCAACCTTCTCCCACTATGGCGCTAATGACCTGTGACTCCCCAAGGTTCACAATCAAGAACGGCATGAGACAGGGTCCCGCCTCTTATTCTCATGTCTGCCAGGAACCACTTGCAATAGCGATCGGACGGGGAGCGGAATACAGGCTCAACCTCTCTTCCAGTTCTCCACAAGCTCCTGGCTGACTTCTCCCAACTTTCAGGATATAAAATAATCCATAATAAATATGAAGTCTTAAATGAATGAAGCCATGAGAAACTTTAGCTACAATTCGAATACGTCTTACATTACATAATTAGGGATGAAAAAACACCAGTAACACCTCTATGCTATATAAGACTAACTATCCACCCTCCTTTAAACAACTTGAGCAGGAATTAACCGAGTGGGTCTCCTGTAACATCTTGTTGTTGGGGCGTATATACGTCTTAAAAATGAACATGCTTTCAAAGCTTTTTAGGACCTTTACCTTTTTAGGAATCTGCCAATACAGGTAAAATATACAGATCTCAAGGATATTCATAACCTGATTCAGGTTTCGAATGGCAAGAAGCCAAGACTAACTAGAGAAACTTTGTGCCTCCCCAAAGCAAAGAGGGGACTGACGATGCCTAACGGTTATGTGTACTACTTAAAAACAAGAGATAACTTTGCGCTTGGTCCTTCCCGAGAGGAATCCTCCCATGCCCAGATATTTAGAATGCTTGCCTAAAAAAGAGGGTGCATCCAACTAGTGGATAGAAACTCCATACACACATTATATATAATATGCCTGTTGTATTTTAAATTTATTTTAAATAATAAACGACTGTGACATGGCTTCATGGGGCAAACAGAATAACCATATCCCTAACCCTGCAAGGACTGAATTTCTGCTTTATCTAATCGCCATTCCCCAGAAAACAGACATAACTTCAGGGTCCCCACTTCAAAGCCCATATCTAGAGGGGTGCTCCAACCACATGTTTTATTGTATGAGCTATTAAATATATTGTGTTGCTATCTGTTTAACAGCAATTAGCATTTTCACCTATTAAAATGACTGCATATTTGCTATGTGAATATGTTATGTTTCAGTTACCCTAGCCAAACATATTGAACAAATATACAAATCCTTATCACACTGCCTGGTGGTAAACAATTACATGTCTTAGTGTCAAACGCGTAATCAGTATCAATAACTTTGTCAGAAAGAATCAGAGTGGTATTTTAGTTGGGAATATCACTCAAATATTCCATGACTTATTCTGATTCTGACCTACAGTATCTTCAACACTGTACAAAGGGTAAACAGGACATAAGAAGCATGCTCACACACAAAGGTACACAACCATGCTCACACACAAGTTCACATCCATGCTCACACACATTTTCAGTGAACCATATCAAGTTCAAAAATCCATATCAACAAAAACCACACATGTTCATGGAGTGTGCCATTCAGGCCCAATCTCATAGCTGCAAGTTAAAAAATAGCTCTCTCCATCAACAGCCATAAGCCAAGGCAAATTAAGTGAGGGATGGAAAATAAAAAACACACAATTACTGGTAATGGTGAGAGGTGACACTTGGCATTACATGCTTCCTGGGCCAGAAGGTGGCAGTCCTCCCCTGAAAAGTTGTGTAGCTATCACAACTTTATTAAATGCCACATGTGCCATTTACTAAAATTAATGTCCTGATCTAGAACTTTACTCACTAAAGAGAGGATTTGCTCGTCAGCTGCACTTTCAACCCACTGACTCCACTTTGCATTTTGAAGGACCAATTCCAATGAGCAAGAAGGGCTCACCTGGTTGTGCATTATGTATAGTTCAGTCAGTGAAGTGCCTTTCAAGAAATCTTATTGGTTAGGTTTGCAAGGAAAATGGCCAATGAAGCTAAGATAAGGTCAACAGAATGATTGATGCATCATAGAGGGATTACTAACAACGCTGTAACAAGGACTAGGCTTATTGGACTTTCATAGACTGGGAATGGGTTAATTTTACGATACCAATATATACGGTAATTGTATTCTTTTGTTATTTTAATAGTCTTAATTTAGCAAACTACTTTTAACAAATATACTACACATATTTTAAGCTTAAGCTTTAAATTAGATATTTCAAGAAATATTTTCTTAGGCAATTGTACATTAATAGCCTGCTTTAAAATATATTTAATAAAAAAAAACTACTTTTCACACAAAACAATCCAGTTGTGCTTTTAAAGGACAGAATCAATTTTTTCTATTATTTAAATGTCTATACAGTTTTGCGTAACTTGCTCTAGAGGGGGCTCTTTACAGTGAAAATGCTAATGGAAATACAAATACTCAGGCTTGTTTTAGCCAAATAATGCTTCATTTTTGATATCCCTGAAAAAGGAAAAATAATAAACCAAACTTTAGTGATATCAGAGACACTTGTAAGGAGGGAAGTATAAGAAATTAGCAGTGGCATTGCTGGAATGACTTAGACTGGCCCACTTGCGGAGGTGTGAGCGCAGTGGGGTTATATAACGTGACGTTATGTGACCTTGCGATAATAGCATCACTTATGATACACTATGTCAGAAGGTGTCAGCCCTCCCATGGAAATTAACGTAACCCGATTGTGTTTATGAGGGTAGTATCAAACTAGGGAGGTTATTGGTTGAAATAAAAGAAGGACATAAAATTGAGTGAATGGAAGATTTTTCCCTTGCCTTTACCTTTGGCCAACCTGCTATATGACTGCTTTGTGAATTTCATTGATATACTTAAAGTAGACACATCAGGTATATTACCAAAGGACCTTCTGTGGTCTAGAAAGCTTGAATCATACTCGCTTCCTACTTCTTATCAGTAGAGGACTGGAGTGGTGTTCTGGGAGAATGCTTTATCTCTCTGGCACATCATTGACATCTCCCTGTCTCTCCATGAGCTGTGAGACTGGGATACAATCACTTAGTGTCAAAATTGTACACATATTATATATATACTGAGATACCTTTACTGTACCATCATTGAGGGTAGCCCAAACATGGGTCCCAGTCTGGCTGCTGCTCTCCACTTTTTTCTCATTTTCTACTAACTTGACTTATTAAGTTTCCATGTGATCCTGTTTTGAGCTTTTCAATGTGTACATACAAGTTTCTTGGTTTTTCTTTAAAATATATGAGTATGCAAGTCTGTGTGTATTTTACAATCCTCCTACAATGCCTTGCAAACAAATGTCACCATATCACTCATCTGCATTCCCTAAGGGAGGGGAGGCTACAAAACTGCTTACCACTAAACAATAACATATGCCATGGAGGCTCCTTGCTGTAAGTATAGCACAGATACACTTAAATATATTCTGCACCTGTTCTTATTCCCTTTTCCATCTTTGCATACTGCACTGTAAATCAGACCTAGTGCATCACCAAATGATCATCAGTGAAACAAGCTATTGGTGTGGGTTTTTTTTTTTTTTTTTTTTTTTAGAAAGGAAAGGTAATAAAAAGTATACTGAGCTTCCATATAAACAGATGTTTTCTGTATATGTTTTTGGAGCAACAAGCCAAAATGGATCCTTTCGTGTTGCAAGATCCTGTACTACCGTAGTAGGATCTGAGGGGCCCTGTGGATTTTGCCAACTAGAAGGACAGAGCAGGCCCTTTAAACGCCTTACGAATCTTAAGGCTATCACTGGACCAATTCAGCTCTTACTCCTATATGTGAATTTATGATGTTATTCCCACTCTATAATGAATACTAAGTTATCAAATAAGTAAAGTTATTTGGATACTTTTTATTGTGACCATCTGGTCGGACAAAATAAAATCAAGATTCATATGTGCAATATTAAGGAATAAGGCAGAGTAACAAACATGTAAGTTGTATAAAAGGCATGAGATATGCCAAATGAGAAAATATACCTCTCCCCAATTATTTCATTGTGTATGCCAAACCAAACAATTAAAGTAATGAAAATAAAATATTTTTCATAAAAGCCACCCACAGTAAATGTATCAAATATATTTTTTCTGAAAAGCCACCCAAATCTAAATGTATCAAATGTATGTGGTTGTACATACATGTAGGCTGCACACAAAGCAGGTGTATGTGACAATTGTGTAGTTTTATGATTAATTATACACAATATAGGTAGAAAAAAAACATATTTCAGACATGAGTGATAACCTATTGTAAAATTTGCATCATTCATAGTTTTTACTGGTGACACTTATCATTTGACACAAAGCAAGCTGTTGCCACGCAAACTAAAAGAAAAATCTTAAGTTTCTGTGTTTCAAGTAATAAAACCTTCAGAGCAAAGCAAAAAGTTATGACCATCAATAGAATTAGTAAAGACCCAGTTGTACTATATTTTGGTAGCATCTTTAGCAGCAGACATGGCTACCTATTAATGTGTTGTACATTTGTACGTGAGTGTAATGTTCATAAGCTTCCAAATACTATGTGGGACTGGTTTCAACAAAAAATAATCAGGGGCAACTTGAAAAACTTCAAAACTGAAAAAGCATTTATTTGTGAGTCTGCCCAATCCCAGGTTTTCCATACAGTATCAGTATTATAAGAATGATATTGTAGGTATACTGAGCAGCTACTGGTGTCAGATAGAAGCTAACAGATATTTACAATTCCTTAGGAGTTATTGTTGGTATAGTGATCAGCTCCCCATGGTAACGTGAGAATTATACATACAGCAACCTATTCAAACCATAGCTAAATATTCTTGATCCCAAGCATAGGGAAGCGATCATCTCTATTGCAATTTTCTCCCAATGGAAAGGAGGGTGTAAAAAATATACAAACCAAACCTGCCATTTAGGGTGAGTAAAACAGGACTTTTAGTGCCATCTCACAAGGGAACATGGCAGGTAAACTGGGGCCAAGGGATAAAAGAACTCACTTGAATTGGGATGGGTCCACCAAGACAGGAATAGATATCTTGTATAATATAATGTATCCTACTCCCCACACTCAGTGCCTGGTAAAGGAGAATGGCATTCCTTAGTGAGGACCTTACCTGGTGGTTGAGGACCTTAGTTTGTGCTATTCTAGGACATGACTCCATTTATCCAGAAGTGTGAGATAGACTACATAGCTAAAAGTATGTGGACACCTGACCATCACACCTATATGAGATTTTTGGACAACTCATTTCAAAACCATAGGCATTAATATGGTCTTAGCAACTGTTTGCAACTATAACAGCTTCCGCTCTTCTGGTAGGTTTTTCCACAAGATTCTGGGATGTGTCTGTGGGAATTTGTGCACATTCAGCCAAAAGAGCAAAGAGCATTGTGAGGTCAGGCACCGATGTTGAACGAGAAGATCTGACTTGCAATCGGTGTTCCAGTTCCTTCCAAGGTTTCTGTCCAGGCCACTTGAGGCCGTCTTTATGAACCTTATTTTGTGCGTAGGGGAACAGTCACCCTTGAACAGGAAAGGGCTCTTCCCAAATTGGTGCCATAAAGTTGGAAGCATTCAATTGTCTAAAATGTCTTTGAATGCTGTAGCATTAAAATTACCTTTCACTGGAACTAGAGGCCTAGTCCAAACCATTAAATGCACCCCCAGACCCAGGGCCGGCCGAAGACTTAACGCTGCCTGGGGCGAAGTTTAAAATGCCGCCCCCCCCGCCGACGCCGGGGGGGGGGGTGGCCTTCATTTTAAACTTCGCCGAAGCCCCCCCCTCGACGGTACTTACTTAAAGAGTCCTGCGGCGAGTCTCCCTGCTCTGCCACGGTGCCGGCTTGTAATGCTGAGCGCCGGAAATTGACGCCACTTCCGGCGCTCAGCATTACAAGGCGGCACCGAGACCGAACAGGGAGGGAGACTCGCCGCAGAGGAGAGAGAGAGAGAGGGGCGCCGAGCGGGTAAGCGAAAACCACTCGGCGCCTCTCTCTCTCTTCCGCTTCAAAACAAAAAATGGTCACTCGGAGGCCCCATTCTACTCTGTGTGTGTGTGTGAACTACCGCTTTGTGGTTGAGCTGTTGTTACCAGGGCCCCCATCAGAAGTTTTGGGGCCCCTTACATATAGTCAGCAATAGTCTGGGCCCTCCCCTTTCCATATGACAAGATGTTCGGGTGCAAAGATGGCACTGACAAGCTGTTTGGGGAAAGATCAATTGGGGACGTCATCAAAGTGCTGCGGGAGACTAGGAATGCCTCTACCAGTGAGGGTGACCGCATTTCATTTCTGCCATTAAAGGACACAGTATGGGCCGGGTGAGATCACACGTAGTGTATATTATGTATATATACGGTACACCCCTCACATGTTTGTAAATATTTTATTATATCTTTTCATGTGAAGAAACGACACTCTGCTACAATGTAAAGAAGTGAGTGTACAGCCTGTATAACAGTGTAAATTTTCTGTCCCCTCAAAATAACTCACAGCCATTAATGTCTAAACCTTGGCAACAAAAGTGCACCCCTAACTGAAAATGTCCAAATTGGGCCCAAAATGTCAATATTCTGTGTGGCCACCATTATTTTCCACCACTGCCTTAACCCTCTTGGGCATGGAGTTTACCACAGCTTCACAGGTTGCCACTGGAGTCCTCTTCCACTCCTCCATGACAACATCACGCAGCTGGTGGATGTTAAGAGACCTTGTGCTCCCCCACCTTCTGTTTGAGGATGCCCCACAGATGCTCAATAAGGTTTAGGTCTGGAGAAATGCTTGACCAGTCCATCACCTTTACCCGCAACTTATTTAGCAAGGCAGTGGTCGTCTTGGAGGTGTGTTTGGGGTTGTTATCATGTTGGAATACTGCCCTGCGGCCCAGTCTCTGAAGGAAGGGGATCATGCTCTGCTTTAGTATGTCACAGTACATGTTGGCATTCATGGTTCCCTCAATGAACTGTAGCTCCCGAGCTCATGCGTGACTGTAGGCAAGACACACTTTGGACTCCTCACCTGGTTGCAGCCACACACAATTGACACCATCTGAACCAACTAAGTTTATCTTGGTCTCATCGGACCACAGGACATTGTTCCAGTAATCCATGTCCTTAGTCTGCTTCTCTTCAGCAAACTGTTTGCGGGCTTTCTTGTGCATCATCTTTAGAAGGGGCCATGCAGACCAATTTGATGCAGTGTGCGGTGTATGGTCTGAGCACTGACAGGCTGACCCCCCACCCTTCAACCTCTGCAGCAATGCTGGCAGCACTCATACATCTATTTCCCAAAGACAACCTCTGGATATAACGCTGAGCATGTGCACTTAACTTCTTTGGTCGACCATGGCGAGACCTGTTCTGAGTGAAACCTATCCTGTGAAACTGTTGTACGGTCTTGCTCGCCGTGCTGCAGCTCAGTTTCAGAGTCTTGGCAATCTTCTTATAGCCTATGTCATCTTTATGTAGAGCAACAATTCTTTTTTACAGATCTTCAGAGAGTTCTTTGCCATGAGGTGCCATGTTGTAACACTAACGAGTCACATGACACCAGCGAGGGGAAATGGCTAATTGGGCCCAATTTGCACATTTCCACTTAGGGGTGTACTCACTTTTGTTGCCAAGGCTTAGACATTAATGGCTGTGTGTTGAGTTATTTTTAGGGAACAGCAAATGTACGTTATACAGGCTGTACACTCACTACTTTATTATTTATTATTATTTATTGTTTTATATAGCGCCAACAAATTCCGTAGCGCTGAAATCACACACACTCTATTGGTCGTACGGACCTTTACATTTTGGAGCGGGAGACCAGTGGTCTCTCCCAGCCAAGTTGCCGCACCAGGATTTTAAAAGTCTGTACGAGCGACTCTATTGGTCACCAGCAGAGGGCTCGTCTGCCATCAACCAATGAAGTACAGGTGCTCATTAGTTGATGGCAGAGGAGGCTCCTGCCGGCGACCAATAGAGTTGCTCGTACGGACATTTAAAATCCTGGCGCCAAAGCTGCTGCGTAATGCGTACCGCGTTAATCCTGTATTAACCCCTTCTACAAAAAACACCAAAAAACTAAGAAAAAAAAAACCATGAAGAATGTACACGAATACGAAGATTTTTTCCCCCACGAAGACGAACATGAATAGTTGGCCGGTGCCCAAGTCTAGTATTTACTAGACATCAGCAGTCATAGACAATCAACCCCCTCCATTACCAGACATGAGCCGTCTCGCACAAATAACCCCCTCCATTAAAAGGAATAAGCAGTCTCAGACAATTAACCCCCACCATTACCAGGCATGAACAGTCTCATTCAATTAACCACCTCTATTTTCAGACATTACACACATACACATACAGCTGGTTTCTTAGCTGGTGCTGGCTGCAGCTTACACTGAGCTCCGTAGAGGCTTTTGAACTCCAATTAGGAGAGTTGAGAAGTCTCTTCTGATTGCCTGAGACTTTCTTCACCACAGTGAGGGCCCCCCTCTAATTGGTGGCCCAGTGCAGAGCTTTTTTTCTTTTTTAAATAGAGGGAGAATTAGTCTTCCGTGTGGCCCTCCCACGAAAGCTGTAAGTGTTGTACTCTCCAATAGCGGCCCTGGTTGTTACCCCTAGATGCTTCCACTTCAAAATAATAGCACTTACAGTGGACCAGCGCAGATCTAGCAGTGATCAATATTTCATAAATTTCATTCTATGGCAGTGCCACATTGAAGTCATGCGTATGTGCTTGATTTTATACACCTGTTAACAATTGGTATGGCTGAAACACCCAATAATTGAAATGGGTATCCACATACCATTGGCCATATAATAAAGCTCTAGGTATATTCATAAACAAGATCATAAGTTTTAAGCTCTAATAATATGGATTTCAGCAAAGGGGTAGTGCTTTGGGGGTTTACTAGAAGACAACTTTATGCCCCTGGCTGCAGAACCTTCCTAAAATGAAGCACTACTGGACATGTTAATTATAAAGTGCTGACTGAATCATTAAAGCTCCTGGAGCAGATGGAACTTGTAAAATGTAAGCAAAATTACAGACCAGGATGGTGCAGGAAATGTTACTGATATTGCGCAAAAATATTACTGTGAACATTTTAAAACTCCGAACTGGAAGAAAGTACTGATAGCTGGATACAAAATAAACTTAAGATATATAGATACTGTAAAACTGGTTTTCAAGACAAATATTAAACTTGGAGCCCCCAATAGTTGGGTACCTTTTTAATTTATGTAACAATTCATTTGGAAAGGTTGATCTTTAAAGACTGTGTCTCTTTCAACCCAATTAACTATGTAATTATGAATGTACTTTGCATGTTGCATTTACTTTTCATTTAAATGATCACTCAAAATTAGGAAACCTGTACTAATATCTCTGGCACATGGTATTTATGAAAACTCAGAATAATTTTGTAGCATTCTATTTCTAGATACATTATTATAACTCTGGAAATTCTAGCCTCATTTGTTATGAAAGGGAGAACTGTTTTAAGCAAATTAAAATCAGAGCAGAGGAGGCCCTGACAACTGAACGTCCTGGATAAATCCACCCCAAGGATTTCATAACTGTGCTGATGAAAGCAGTTAAACTGGCTGAGCAGACCTCCAGGTAATGGCAACAATAAGAGCTGCTCCACACACACACAGAGAAAATACTGAGACCTGCACTTATTATTTTATCGAAACTGGGGATGCCATACAATGGGTAAAGAAGGGTACAGAAAGCAACTACCGGTATAAATATCTAGGGATCCTATCACTCCTTTTAACCCCTTCCGGACCAGCATTTGCATACTGCGTCTTCACTTGAAGACCGCAGTATGTTTTTAAATATTTAAATTCCGTGATCGTGATTCGCTGAAAAGCGATCTCGTGCACGGAATTGAGGGGGGGTGGCTGCTACTGATCGCTGGGAACACCCAGCGGTCAGTAGCAGCCGCCCCTCGCGATCCCAGCGTTCAAAGCGACGCTGGATCGCGTAAAGGCTGTGACGTACCTGGTACGTCCCGGTCTGCCGGTGACCCGTGACCCGGAAGTACCAGGTACGTCCCGGTCTTGAAAGGGTTAAATAAGCCAGAGAGAAATGAATACTTATTACTAACAGTAATGATTATATATCAGTGTTTATCTCATAAAGAACTGCGTGTTTGCTTCTGTGGGTGTAGGTGTATTCTATTAAATACAGAATCGGGCTTGGTATTGGCAGAACTGTAACCTCTCGCACTCCCTCATTAAAGATTATTTAGAATAATTGGAGACTCACTTTAACCAATCAATGGCATGTTTCACATGTAGCAAACACAGATAGTCACAGTTGTAAAGACACTAGTGGCTTAATTACATTAAACTGTTAGGAAAGAATACCCCCCCCCCACACACAAAATTAATTCAAATGGGGTGGCTTTTAAATCGACGCCAACAGCAGAGTAAATCTCTTTGTAAGAGTTTGCAAATTTAGGATGGTAATTTCCAATAAATAGAGTTTACAATTTACGGTATGATTTACATATGTGTCTCTTGAAAGGTAGATGAACAATGAGTATCTGTTTTTGGGTGGCATTGCTGATCATTTAGACCTCTAGCTTCCTTTTAGAATCATCATTGTTTTCCCGATATACGGTACTTGGAATTTTGAAAATGCATCTCAAACGTCAGTAGTCACAGGTTGCATTCTCAGGGTTACTGGTACTCTTCCCTAGCCAACAGCAATTTGGTCAGTGACAAGCACTCACAATCTCTGTAGCTAACAGTTCCACCAGGGGTATAACTAGAACCACAGGCCCTGGTGCGACAATTGCCTCTGGGCACAGACAAGTTGCTTGGAGGCAATGATGGCACAGTCCAGCTGTTGAAGTTGGGGGAACCTAAACAGCTGGGCTGTGCCAGCATTGCCCTTTGCCCCTTCCAACATACGCTCTGCTACAGATATGTAAACACACTTACACTAATTGCACACAAATACTCATTAACACACATGTATACATTAAATCCAACACACACTCCATGTCACCCCACTTACACATCCATGCTTACATACAAACACACAATTACATATCCCTGCTCACATACAAACACCTACACATCCATGTTCACACACAATTACGCTCACATACAAACACCTACACATACATGCTTACACACACACCCATGCTCACACACACATATATATAAACACATATACATACATCCCACTTCCATATATATTTCAAAAATTCCAAGAGAAGTTGTTTAATAACTTGTAGGATTGATTCAGGTTGGCAACAAGCCATATCCTATCACATGCCACTGTATCCCCTGGAAATTGCATTTTAAGTTAGTGTCCGGGGCTGGCCCTATACCAAATGGCCCTCAGACAAGATTATTTGATGGCCTACCCAATTTTGTATCCATTTACAACAGCATTATGTTTTTATACAATTATTTATGTTTACACAATTTAATTTTCTGCTTTGACTTGTTGTTTTATCTGAAATTAATTGTGAATCCCTTATGATTACTGCAGTTTCTTCTGAAGTAATACTGCACTTTTACTGCAGTATTATTGCACATTTACTGCAGTTTTACTGCATTTGTACTTCACTGTACTAGTTATTTTTTGAAAGGTACAGATGCAATTAAGCTACAGTACATTGAAGTACAACTGTAGGTTTGCACTATAATGACGTAAAACTGCAGTGATTTTTCATAAGGGATTTGATGACATATAAAAACTATTCGGCCCATCTAGTCTATTCGTTTTTCCTTATGTAATCCTTATGGATTCAGACCTTAATTGTTACTTGGTCTCCTCAAAGATTCCGGATCGCTGTATGCCTATCCTATTTATGTTTAAATTCCCTCACTGTATTAGTGTCTACCACTTATGAGAGGCTATTCCATGTATCTACCACCTTCTCAGTAAAGTAAAACTTCATTACATTACCTCCAAGGTGTTACATCAGCCCCTAGTAAACACGCCCAGGAGGTGCTACCGTTTCTAGGCTCTATCCCTAGAATATATTACTGTCTGGCAGCTGCCTGTTGCGAACACTGGCCCTGGTAGTCAATTGCTAAGCGTGGAGCATATCATTGGTTTGGGGACTGCTCCATACTTACCCCAAATTAAAAATAATCATGTTATTTTAAATAAAAATAAATGTATTCGCCCTTACGCATTCACAAAATAATGATCTGATAGTTTAATTAGATTACAGACACAGTCCTTATATTGGATAATTCTGCTGGTTTCCTTTTGTGAATCAAATACTGATACTTTTGACTGCCCAACTATCTTCAGGTTAAAACTATTTAATGGTTCAAATCACAAATGTCCAGTAGGATTAGGTTGTTGTAGATGTTCGGTCACTGAAGCACCTAAGAGAAGGCAATATTGATCAAAAAAGGCTGTAATTGATGTAACAAAAAGCCGATTCATCTCTAAATTACAGTTTTGCATAGGCTGAGTTATATCTTGTAATTGTTTTGTTGTTACTGTTACAAGTTTGAGCTTATACAGCATCAATATTTTCAAGCATTTTGCGTTTTATGATACTAAACTATACCACCTTCTGGCCCAATCAGCACATAGTGTAACTAACCCCTCTACATTAACACCCTTACACACAAAAAAAGTAACACACTGAATCTTCATGCCATTTTCCCCCCCTTTTTTTCTTTCTGTACCCCTCTCCCTTTGTTAAAAAACAAAACTTCAATAAATATTGATTTACCATAAAAAAGTAACACACACATGCTTACAGTCTAACACACGCACTCACTAACATTGAGAAATACAAAAGCTCACTGTACACATACTTGCTCATTCATCATGCAGTTCCACGGAGCCTAAGCCTTTTGCAGAAGGATCAGTCTGGGGGCAATTGCCTCCCTATCCCCTTGTTAAATGTATCTATTCTCCATTGTTAAGTTGCTACAGTAAGTGTTGTTAATTTGCTCAAGCAGATCATGGTGTGGGCAGGAGAGAAGGGTGATAATTATGGACAGGAAAAAAATACAATAATGCTAGTTGTGTGACATTGAGACACACATCTCAGCTTTCTTTAAGTAACTGTTAAACCTAAGTATCTCCCAAACAAATATATTAATTGGCAAACAAAAAGCTGTAAGTACTTTTTAAAATTAATTTGGTTATGGCAAAAGCTGTAGTAGCAATAGTCCATCATTAATAGGCAACAGACAGTTTTGATTAAAAATCAGGTACAGAAATAAAAACACTTGTATGCAAGATGACATTAATTCCAAGTGTGACGCTTTTAAGATTTGAAGATTAAAAATTATATCACAGCCTTTGTTGGTTTACACACCCATAGTCTTCCTGCTATTCAATATGTCAGTTACAGATCAGGAAGTATCGACACCTGCACAGTAGAGCCGCCTCTTTGATCCATACACTGCTACAGGTGCACCAGTTGGGGCATGAGTGAAGAAATAGTAGATTTCATGTTTATGTTACAAGCACTTCAGTGTGTAGTGGATGTATGTCCTGAAGAAGCCCTCAGTTCTATGTCTAAAGACAGAGCTGGGCAGTCTGTACAATGGAGTGTTTTTCAATGGATACAGACCATGCATGAATTATTTATTGTTGAGTTCTTATACTGCCATATATGCGTTTACATAAGAAAACACATCCCTATCCTTAATGTTTAAACAGTGGCGTCGCTACAGGGGGGCAAGGGGGGGCAATTGCCCCCCCTAGGTTAATCCTTGCCCCCCCTGTTGCCCCCCTGCCGAATTTTGAATAAAGTCGCAATGCGACTTTAAATCCCGTTTTTTTTTTTTGTTTTTTAAATTTATTTTTATTAATTGGAGGAGAGAGAGGGTGCAGCCCGCATAAGATCGGCAGCCAAGGCAACCGATCTTACGCGGGCCGCACCTCGAGCCCTGCTACTTACCTTCTGCACTGCATAGAGGAAGCGGAAGCCAGCAGAGGGAGGCCGCGCCCCCTGCTGAAGTCTGTGAGCGGCATTGAGGAGCTGCAGTGCAGGTAAGGGGGTGTTTGAATGAGTGGGGAGGGTGTTTGAATGAGTTTGAATGAGTATGAGTGTAAGTGCTGGAACCTAGGCATGATGGGAGTGTGATTGCTGTTAGCAATCACACTCCTATCATGCCAAGTCAGCCAGTACATGCTGGGGGGGCAGCTAGCTAGGTTTCAGCATGTACTGGCTGACTTGGCATGATAGGAGTGTGATTGCTAACAGCAATCACAGTCTCATCATGCCTAGGTTCCAGCATTTACTGGTTGGATGTGTAAGTGCTGGAACCTAGGCATGTTGGGACTTTGCTGTTAGCAATCACACTCCTATTATGCCAAGTCAGCCAGTACATGCTGAAACCTAGCTAGCTGCCCCCAGCATGTACTGGCTGACTTGGCATGATAGGAGTGTGATTGCTAGCAGCAATCACAGTCCCATCATGCCTAGGTTCCACTCATACTCATTCAAACACCCTCCCCACTCATTCAAACACCCCCTTACCTGCACTGCAGCTCCTCGATGCCGCTCACAGACTTCAGCAGGGGGCGCGGCCTCCCTCTGCTGTGCTGGCTTCCGCTTCCTCTATGCAGTGGAGAAGGTAAGTAGCAGGGCTCGAGGTGCGGCCCGCGTAACATCGGTTGCCTTGGCTGCCGATCTTACGCGGGCTGCACCCTCTCTCTCCTCCAATTAATAAAAATAAATTAAAAAACAAAACAAAAAAAACGGGATTTAAAGTCGCATTGCGACTTTATTCAAAATTCGGCAGGGGGGCAACAGGGGGGGCAAGGATTAACCTAGGGGGCAATTCCCCCCCTTTGCCCCCTGTAGCGACGCCACTGCACCAGGACCAGGACATACCTGTTTACCTACTGTACTGCGCTTCAGAATGGAATGGCGCTATAGAAATAAATAGTAATAAAGAGGGAGAGGGAGTTTCCAGTCATGCTGGTTCTTGGTGTAATATAATTTATGGTTGAACGGCTGAAACAGGTATTTTGCACTTAAAAAGCAGCAGCGAATGCAGCAGTACGCCCCTTCATCTATTACTTTCCGTTTTTCTAGAAAATGTTGTCAAAAAAGCGATGCAGTTCATTTCTGAAAACCAAAGGGTTAAAAGTATTTGCAGTTTGCATGCGCAATCGGTTGGATTGCTGTTCAGATTGGCATTATAATTTATGCATATGTCATGGCCCCAATCTGTAATATTTAATCAAAGACAGATGCTCAGTGTTTACTCAAACCGGTAACATTCCTTCTTGTTATACCTGCCTTCTGCATAGGAAGCTCAATATACCGTGTCATTTCTGTCCCTCCAATGTGTCATCCAATTTGTTTAACACCATGTTCACCGATTCAATTCAATAATACATTTCAATAATTTCTTATTAATTAAACAATCTGTTATTCAAATAGATTTGACTATATTAGCCCGTATCGCGGCATATAGAGCCACACTCACACAATTACCGGTACTTCTAAAGCCATTTCTATCTCTATGTCACTGGAATACACCTAATGCAACAGCACAGACCTCCATTGATTCAGGAGGATCTGCCCCGACCAGCCCATGCTACCCACTGCTTGCAAAAGCAAAACATAAATCAGGACTGTCCTGTGAAAGTCAGGACCATTGGGATGTATGAAAAAATGGCTTAAGGGGTGACCAGCAAAGGCACAACATGATGTTAGCAAGTTACTTATGCCGTGTAAGAAGAGAAGGCCCTAATGGAATCATATAAACCAAAACTAATGGCTGGTGTGATGGTGCCTGCATCATCTGCACCTTGGTCTTCAGGGTGAAGCTCTAAAACAGAATAACTACCATGGCACCTGGTTTTGGACATGGATGTCCTATGGGCACTAAGGTCTAATGCACCTTCCCAAGCCATGCACTCCTACGATCTCCTTCTCCTAATTCATATTATAATTCAGGACCAATTAATTTGAAAGGGACAGTGAGTGGACAGAATGTGGACAGGTAGATGATGTGACCGTCACCTCAAAATCAAACAACCTGACCTGGAGGATTGGTAATCTGCTTTGACTTCTAGCGCCCTGGTGGGAAATATGGAGAGCTCCCAGGAAGAGCTCAGGGTGGATTGTATAACCTGACGTTCTCAAACTGCAACCCATGCCAGGTTGTCTCCAAAAATAACCGGTTTCTCAACCTGGTATGACATCCTCCTGGAAATGTCCTCTCTCCCCTATGCCTTATGACAATTATAAATTGAAAACACTTTATGATGGAAAAAAATTAAGTAACTATCCAAGGAGGTGACGTCTTATACATGGAAGGAGATGCTATCAATGGAGAAGGTTCTAGGCAGCAGTTACTCATTTCTGTTTTACATATTTTTACTCTCTTTTTATGGGGAAGCTTTCACAAATGTTTAGCGCAGACTGTCCGAGTGCTGATTATTTCATGGCATTTTGTCATCCTGGAATTATTGTCATCATTGTAACTCGATGACTAACCGACAAGGGACATTGTCATGAATAATTGTGTAACTCAACACAGCTTTTAAGAGCTGGCTATGGTTTCCTACGTATTCTTGCTACATGGAATTGAAGGCTGATTATCTGTCTGCAGTGCAAGATATTCCCCTGGAATGTAGAATATCCTAATTAAAAATCCCTTCCTTTAATCTTCAGCTCCCTGTTATTTCATCAAGGGTGCAAGGTGAAATAAATTAATCATGCATCGGTGTTGTATAGAATTAAATAAATAGGTGCCAAGAATTCTTTATAGAAAACGTAGGTTTATTCAATAAGGTCATAATGTGAATCATATAAGGCTTATTGATGGGTCATCCATAAGCAAAGCGTCAAATCTTTCTCTGTCTTTCTTTTTCTTGACCACCCTCTGTCGATGACCAAATACTGATGCCAGGCTTCCCAATTGAATTTGCGTTTTTAGCTACAATTGAAATACAAAATTAACAATTGTACCAAGTGATAAGAGATGTAGTCAGACGGACAAGAACTATACTTTCCATGAGTATTAGATTATTGTTACTGTGTTGCTTTATGTAGCATATGATTCGCATGTATACATTACAAGTCACTATAAACACCACTATTTATTGTGAGGTACAAATAAGATAAGACATGGCCTCTAAGTCTACCAAAAAAAGAGGCATCCAAAGATGATATACCCTCAAATTGTACACACAAAATATTATGTCAAATACATTGTGCCAAACATTGTTTCAGCCGTGAAAGGTCTTCAACAGGACCTGCGTTTTTGTCCCGGTGAAGACCCTGCAAGGTTGGGGGTTTGCTTTCTGGAGAGTAATTATTCTCAAATTATTTTGTCTTTGGGTCCAGAACGCAGCCACTGGGGAATGCAAGGAAACATGGGGATTCATAAATAGAGGTCAGGTGTCAGGGGAGAGACACTTAGCACGGATGAGGGTGAAGACAGGAGGAAGCTGGAGCAAGTGGAGCTCAGGAATTCAGCTTGAACCCAGGAGACCAGGTATAAAGATACGTGATTAGAATGTTTTGCATTTGTCTGTAAAGGCAGTTCAAGAGGGTGCACTTGCCTCACCTTAGATTTTACCCCAAAGAGTTATATAAGTGCTTCTCAGACCTCAGTACTGATAATACCCTACCCCAGGGATACCCCTCCACAGGGACAAAGGGACAAAGTGGACTACTGCTGTACAGCACTTGCAGTTGAATATTTGGCCCCATAGGCCCCAAGGGAAATTTACTTATACATAAATGTAATACTGAATATGTAAAAAAATGTAAATAAGTCAAACATAATACACGTGACTCGTAGTACAGGTGTGGGGTAGATATATTCTGGAGCTACAAATGGCTTTTGAAGAAATTACCTGTTTCACCTACCCAATTGCCTTAGAGAAGACCCTACTAAAGAAATTCTCTATTCTTTCTACACACTACCATTACAAAGTTATGAAGACCACTCACTGAGCAAAAGTATCCTGTATTAGTCCTTCACTAGACTATGGTCAACCATCTCATTGCTCCATATAGAGATCTCCCCAGAGCGTATCTTCTACTTAGTGGCAAGTAAGGTGTCTTGGTAACGTCTTTAAGTCTTCCTGAGCACTGACCTAGTCATAAGAGTTTTGAACTAAGTTTTAAAAGAAAACTCTACTATGTTTCCCACTCACCAATGTTCTTTCACTTATATTTTTCCCTGGTTTTTATTTTCAGGAGATGAGGCCAAGTCCCAAAACCTCCAATGCTTTTTATCTGATATAAAGTCATTGATATGCACCTGGACACAGAGGGTGGAAGTTACCGACTCTGTGTCCTTCCAACTTTATCACAAGCAGAAAGAGTCATCCACGTAAGTTGAATGCAACTGAAGGTAAAGAAATGTTGGATTTACAGGACTACCTAATAAAATGGGACATTTATTTTTTTGTTCTTCTCCCTAAAGACTGTTTTATTTATTTTATTTCTGATTAATAAAGACTACGTCTACAGTATATGATACATAACGGGTCATCTTTACAGCCAGAGCATCATGGGGAGAAAGTAAAATTAAAGGGATTTCTAGGAGGAACACAGACATCTCATCTGTAAGGGGTTGACGCTAATGTCATTCTGGATGCTAATGTTGTGCCACTTTATTCACAAAGGGTCTATGGGTCCATGGGTCCAAAAGCCCCAAGATGAAATGTTTCTTGGGATAGAGGTAGGGAACTCATACCAGACCCAATGCAAATGCTTATAGTGTTTCACTGAATTGAGGGGAAACTCATGATAATTTGGACAGTTCTGCTCATGAATTTATTCCAATCGAGATCAGCAGCGGCTGAACTATAGCTTCTTACCGAATGTTGAAATCATAATGGCATCTCCTACCATTGCTTTTACATCTATATATAAAAATGATGTATATGACTTCATGGAGTGCTTCACCTTGTCTTCGCCAGGGAACACAGTTGTCATCCCAGATGCAAGCCGTTGCTGCCAAACTTGCCGCACCTAGCCTGTCAGTGCAGCATTTCACTGGAAGATGAAAACAACTTGCCTACAATAAGTATCCGAGCGGTAGAAGAAGTGAAATCCTTTCGACCTTGTATTCACAGTAAGTCAGATCTGGTCCCACATACTACTTCTGCTACCATGAGATCTCTCCTTTGTTCACTTTTTTATATTATATATAAAATTATCAGTTTTCTTTGCTTAATAATGGGCGATCCCTCAACCCATTGAAAACAATACATTTTGAGCTCGTACATGTACGTGCTTTGTCATTAAGGGGTTAAATTCAAATTTAAATTTGAAACACCAATAAAATCGGTTTCAAATTGAACCCTTTCAATGATGGTACATATTTAGTGCAAACATACAAGCAAGGCTCTCTTTTCCTAATTTATTTAGTTTGTCCAGGTTTGCATTGCAACAACCAAAAATCGAATCGCTTAGGTGTTACCTATTATTTTCAATATAGTTTTTTCCGTGGTTGCTGTTGACATTACATGACAAGAAACTTGATTTTGGACAAGTAGTGGAAGCACAACCTGGTATTTGCATCCACTGTTCATACCACCTGGGATTTGGATGGCTTGTTGACTAGAGTCAAATATGTCTGCACTTAGTCCCAATTTATGGGTGGCCATATTTACTGATGAAAGAAATTTTAGTCTTTAGTATTGTATTTCGGCCAAAGAACGCAAGCTCACCTGCCACATAAAGGCCTCTCATGGCAGAAAAGAAAAAATAATGTTACTTAGGAAATGGCTAACTAGGACATGTACAGACAGGAATGGGGGATGGTGGTAAGTAGGGTATGCATGCTAGGTGCCATCGTCATCCTAGCAATTTGTCATATTGCCTTTTTTTTAAATTCACTTTATTTTAGTAAATATCCCACCAAGAAACCTGACAATTAAGGAGGTAAACAACGGGGATGCGTACACCGCCAGCTGGCATATGAAAGGACCAACGGAGAAGCCGGCGTTTAAGCTGCAGTTTGAACTTTGCTACTGGACAGAGGATGAGCCATCTTTAAACGAGGTGCGTATTATTAAACAGCTTATCATAATAGCAATGAATGCAGGGATGCGTTAAACATCCGTTACCCCACATCTCAAAATGAAAAGTCCTCCCAGGTGTTACTGCATGGGACTGAACCCTTGAATATTGGAGCAAAGTAAGTCATATCATCTAAAGTTCAATCTTAAAGGATACACGTAAAGAACTAGGCATACAGTAGAGAGACTGATGGAAATAAGACAGGCCACTTTCAGCCCTCCAATGCCTCCATTCCCCATATATATCTATCAATCTTGTGCATCTAGTACAGGCAGCTGAAGTTCAAGTGGGACTAGTTGCTGCTTCCCATGGAATACCATAATTCTGCAATTCTGTTTTTTTACAAATACCGGTACTAACGAAACATTATATTGATTATGGCTGCTTTTTGTGCGTTATATAAATATCTATTGGTCCCATTAGGCATCTTCAGACTGCCCCCGTAACCCAGATAAACTATCACTTAGTCAATATCCTGAGGTGGTGCTCACATTGGGTGAACAACTCAAGCCCCTCAGAACTTACCATGCCAAGCTCCGGATGCGCGTGGCTGACGAAGATCCAAAAGACTGTTTCCAAGGACCATGGAGTCAATGGAGCAGTATCCAGACATGGAGGACCAAATCAGGTACCAGATCATGGCGGTAGCTAACAAGACAGTGTGCGCTATGTCGCCTACTGCACGGGAAATGTATGCTCATGTGTGTTCTACCTTATAGATTCCATTGTAACTACATTGTAACACAATGTCAATATCCTTTTGGAGATGGAACTGTACACAATACTCTAGGTGATGTTTGACCAGAGATCTGCAAAGTGTCAGAACTGTGTTTAGTTCTCCAAGATTTGTTTGGAACAACCTATCTGCCGAGTTTCCATAAAAAAATCTTGTGTACCCAGAATAATTGATGCCGTTTTGAAGGCAAAGGGTGATCACAGCAAATATTGATTTCATTTAGATTTTTGTTTTGTTCACTCACTTTGCAATTTGTTAAATGATAAAAATAAGCTATTGACTAAGCTATGTCGGTTTTTGAAAGCATTCTTATTTTACGGCATTTTTTCTCACCTGTCTAAAACTGATGCACAGTACTCTAGGTCCTAATTGCCGTATTTATCGTAAGACTAATACAAGCCACTGTTTTTCTAGTAAGGGAAGTCTACTAAACTACTAACCTTTATTAAAACAAATTGTACTTGGTCTCGTTACTTAGGTTGATGCCTAAACTAAACAGTTTCAAACCGCCTAGTATCCATTATGTAGGGCTAATTCAGTCGTGGTTGCAAAAGAAAGAGTACAGCCTGCTATGGAGGTTGTGCTGGCTCCAGAAATCCTCCATAGACTAAAAGGACCCTTTACTGCAGGGGTGTCCAAACTGCGGCCCTCCAGCTGCTGCAGGACCACATCTACCATAATGCTCCTTCAGCTAAGGGGCTGGCTGAGGAGTATGGGAGATGTGGTCCTGCAGCAGCTGGAGGGCCGCAGTTTGGACACCCCTGCTTTAGGGAGATCAAAGACCCACCCTTACCCCCTACCAGTATTTAACATACACATTGACACACAAACATTCACACTCACCCTAACACACACATACTTAGACTAATACACACTCATGCCAACACAACACATACTTACACATTCACTCTATCATACACATAACATACCGTCTCCTTTCTTACCTTGCCCAGAGCCTTCTTTCTAGCTGCTTTCCTCGCTCCCACCTCTGCGAGTTCTTTTTGAAGAATTCTGGACCAGCTCTGTCTCTAATTACGTGCCGTCTTTCTACGGCATACGAATAATGGAATCCAGCGACAGCTACTGTATATTGTTCAAGACATTTAAGTTCTAAGATTGCTTAAAACCTTTAAGTGGCTAATGTATTCTGACTATAAGTGAAGATTATTCACCATTTGTTTATCGGAGTGTTTTGTGGATTACTATTGTGAATCTATTTGAATAATCTCTTTTGCTTTGTCTCCCCCCCCAGTTACTTCTTACCTGATCCGCTATATAATCATCATTGTATGTTCCATCATCTTCATCATTGTTTGCGCATTTGGGTATAAACGTTTGGTGAGGTGAGTCTCATCTATGATACGCATTCAGGGTATGTCCAAGATTTGTCCTGGGGGGCCATAAAAGCATTGCTAACATGTAGAGCCGTATCCTTTAAGAGACTGAACGACTGGAGGAATGTTTTGTGAGATCCAAAGTATGTTTAGCGGTTTCAGACCCCCCCTGGCAAAAACTCATACATATGTGATAATACTTGGTGCTTTTTCAATTTAATTTTTCCTCTGAAGGCCTTCCCCAGGGACTTTTAAGAGCATTTCTATGGCAACAAACCTGATTTTGAATTGCACATACACCAGACTAATAAATTATGTTGTAAACGCTGAATTTAGTCATAAAAGTGTTTACTCCATCACAGTGTGTGGAACAGAACCTTAAAAATAGCTTCACATGGAAGTTTGCATTATACTGTCTCCTGACTATCAGAATATTTATTAATGGGGGCTTAAGGCAGAACTTAAACAGAGTTGGCCGATAAACGACTTAGAAAGTACATTTAATGTTTCAGGACAGCCACCTTGATTTATAAATGCCGTCGTGCAAAGAACGCACCGTTCGTCGGGGCGTAATGTGGCCACCGGATAGCCGAAGCGTTTCTCTGAAATATCACGCCGGCCCGGGATTATGAAGTAGTGCTTCTTCTTTTTCATGGTTAATAAAATCAAGCCCTCTATCTGTGGATACATGAGGCAAAATAGGAGCATTATTGAAATCGGTTTTACAGAACAAGAAGGTAGTTGCTGCGCGTAGGAGAAATATCTCTTTGTTAATGTTGGCTATTTCACAGTCTGATACGCTCACATTTACCGGACAAAAGGTTTAGAAATGTGGTATATGCAATTAAGGGAGCAGGAGGAAGGGGAATGAAGAGAAATGGGCAGTAATTTATATATATTAATAAATATAAAAAAAAAATATTATATATATATATATATATATATATACAGAAATATATAATATATATATTATAGACTCATGTCATTAGCTCGTGGTCTTGGCTTAGATTGAGGATAGCCACGCGTCTATCCCATGCATGTTTAAATTCCTGTAAATATTGAGATTAAATGAATGCACTTGGGTAAATATCTATATATATATATATTGTGATTTTTTTTTTTTTACTCGCTCAGGTATAAAAAGCAATGGGATGAAATTATTCCAGATCCAGGCAAAAGTAAACACATAGTGGGTTTCCAGCGGGAAATGGTAAGAATGTGTATTAATTAGCATAATTACTGTGTCTCTGAGACCTCGGCGAGTTCGGAAAATGTCAAAAGCTGCAGTGGGATATTTCCAGAGGGAGCTGCCTTTTCACGGAGAACATGTACTATCACAAGTAAAGACTAGAGCTTATCGAAGAGTCAGATTCCCCCCCCCATAGGAATATTCGGAAATACCTTGTGACTTTTCTACTTTACTTAAAGCCTGAGGAAGTAGCGCTGACATTTTATGTATCCACTCACACAAAGCACACAAAAAAAGAGGTTCATTCACTAAAGGGAGAGTTTGTGGGAGAGTCATGGTCAGCTTCTTAACTTCACTGGACCCAAGCCTTAACCTTCTGCTGCAGGACGAGCTCGGCTGACCATGTATAATGAATATAGTTAATATATAGGCAAATCTCCGCACTCATCAAATGATGCATCAGACAGCGCCAGCTCAGTGCTTCTACCTGGGGGAACCTGCCAGCGCTGGCCCTTCATCAAGAGTAGTCAATCACAACTCAACTCTAATGTATCTGCCTATTCATTTTAGTAAGTAAAGCTCAATGGCTCTACTTACTTCTTGTGCATTGTGACATAAACATCATTTCACTTGATGGGTAAGTAACTGGACTATGGAATTTGGCGGCGGATAAGAACCATTCGGCTTATCTAGACCGTTAGTTTCCCTGATATAAATACTGAAAGGGGTAAAAGGGGAATTTTGCCCCATGAGCTGTTTGGACCACTAGCTGAAACTGACTGTTTTATAGCTTTTCTACATACAGCCACCAGGATGTCTAGGGTAAGGAGGACTTTAAATGTCTTTTGCATGTGGACTGGATCCTTTTCCTGCCTTTTCAGGGTTTTCTACACATTCTCGTTCTGTAAATGTGTTTTGAGTAGGACTGGAAAGTACCTTCTCTGCCATGTTTGAGCTACTTTATTACCGGGCAGCTTGTATGCGCCTATCCCAATGGCTGAATGTTGCTGGTTGTACGGGGAAATAATGACGCAATAATTATTATCATTGTTATTTGGTACTTTAACCACTATATCATGTTATGCAATTCATGGTTAGCCTTAAACTGGGTATATATTTATAGTTGAACTGGAAAAGCAAGTGTTTATGGCTGACTCTACTTGTTTTACAGAATAGATCAACTTCCATTTCTCCCGAACACTATTTTTATGAGGAAATTACTAGCAGGTTCAGTGCCGTATCCGATCCTGCGCTGATGTAAGTATGGCATTTTAGGAGACGTTCTCTCTATCATTCAATTCTGAGTCCTCCACCCAGCTTCAATCTTTCATCGTCATGTCTTCGTTTATGTTCAGTTTCTCTCTTTTTTCCCCATTTGCTGCCAAAGCCTGACATTTTGTTGTATTCTCACATTTCATGTATTTCTCTCATATTCACACCTTGTAACCGTCTGTGATTTAGCTTATACTCCATTCTAATGGATTCTACAGAGAGAGGAAACGTCCTTAAACATTTGTGACTTTATGAGGAATATCATCAAATCACTGCAAATTGGGTGAACGTTGTTTAAAATAACTACAGAATTTATTCCATTAGAGGGTTACTTGGCATGTATTGGGAAATTTGGCTTTCAATTGGAAACTGTTTGGTTACAACATATGATGATGGGGCAAGCCTACTTCTTCTTAGGTTACATAGAAATGCTGAGAGGTAATTCACATCACCGGTGTACATTTTGTAGTATTGGTCAGACCACATGTTGCTTAAACTTGTCTATTTGTTCTCATCAGAGGGTCAAAGGATACTGGAACCATCAAAGGAGATGAAGAACAGAATAACCAAACCTACAGGGCTCAATCTTATGATAATAATACATACTTGTTTAGCCCTACTCAGCCTGGAAGCAAGAATAATGTATCGAGTCGTCATTGTTCTGATCTAGAGACCAGTGTAAAAAATGTGAAATGTGAAATTCCCAACTTCTCATTATGTTCCTTTAATGGTCCATACCTTCTCTTTCCATCTAACACTGAGGAAAGCGCTACAACGGTGGACAACATAAATGCCCAAGTGGAAGGTTAGATCCTTGTTGGTCCACAAGAAGAATTCACTTAAACTAGCAGGGACTCTGACAAGGTTGATGACAAACAGATGATGAGATGCCTACACCATGCAAGTCCACAATGTGGATGGCAAACTGTATCACATTGGACTGAAAGGATAACTCTGGTGTCTAAAGGCCGGTGAACTGGCTAGTGGAGTGTCACAAGCTGAGCTAAACCCTGAGGTCAACACAAAGATACAACGACAAAGATACTACGCAGGTGTCTGTACTCCCCTGCAGTATAACTGGGTCCGGTTTAGGGGAGATGCTTGATCTGGCCCACTAAGATATGAGGTACAGAGAGGTCAATCACCCAAATGGTAAAGAATGCCAGGCAAGGGCAACCCCCTGGTTCTGCTGCCCTAAACCTAGTCGGATTAGGCAGGAATAAGAAATTGAAGACAAGTGCTGTCTAAAAAACCCACTAAATAGTTCTATGTGGTAGGGTACATCTACTATTTATTGTATCTATATTTGCTAATGTACAACACTCTCCATGGTACAAATATGCATTTGCAAGTTTAATAATGAAAATGCATCACTACCTCATGTATGTATATGTTTGCTAGTCAGGAATTGTTTTATTATTATTATTATTATTGATTTAACATTTAAATGCTTGTTGAATTCAAGTGGAACGCACATGAAGGGTAGTTGAAAGTATTTTAAAATAGCATAAAGCTGATATAGTACATCTTTGGAAATGATCTGCCGTGGTCTATCAATGGTCAATGGCCAACAGAATTTCCAACCCACATCCCCCAAACCCTACTTCTAGTGAAGTATATCGGTGATTGGCACCCTCTCTATAGCCATCTACCCAAAAGTAAATATTATGCCCTAATCTTTACTCTAAAATGTATTATTTAGTTTTGTTGTCCGTCTCGTAACATCATTCTCCACTTACATCTACATTTTATTCTTATTTACTTATTTTATATATACCGTATATATTTTTGAGCCTTGTATTGTTGTGTACTCAATCACTGCTTCTACTATAAAGTCATGCCTAAAACTTCTTGTTCATTATTATTGAGTTACTATGTTGCCAAAGCTTCATCTATCTATGAGAAATGTAGCTACTGGATAAGTAAGATATCCGTGCTTCACGTTACAATGCTTTTCTGTTATCCAAGAGACAGGTTGTCATCCATGACGAGATAGCGATTACTGCCCCTTTAACTTCTTGTATTTCCCCGGGTTTATTTATATTTGTTCCGGCTGAAATGATTTCACTCGGCTGAAATAGAGATGTCTGAGAAAGCGGCCAGAAATTGGTCAATGGCATCACAATGCGCGCAACACCTCTATTTCCTGAAATGTCACAAGTGTTATGATGTAAAGGTCATAGGATGCAAACGTCATGACGAGTGACACAAATGGGCACCCAAACACTATATTTTTCATCCACAGGAGTTTGATTTCGGATACAGGCTGCTGTCTAAACGTAATATTTCATGCTGCTCTCTTTGGTTCGCTTGACATGTCTCTCAAGAACCTACATTCTCCTAAAATGTCTGTCTCCTAAATTGCATATAGATTTGTCAAGCGCCAGTCGGAACGATGGCTTTAGTATGCCATTAATATTAGTCAAAGCACTGGATTTCAGGCATGCTACTTTCGACGAGCATAAATAACGGGCTAAGTGATGACATGCTTAAAATAAAATGTTAGAGGATACCGTTCCGATCGGAAATCCAATGCTTACAATCTCTGGCTTTCTGAAAAGGTGTGAAAACACTATTATTTGCTTTATTATGTGTCTATGGCATAGATTATTGTGTTAAAACTGTTTTGTTGACAATTTATAAAAAAATATACACGGAAGAAGCACTATATCCTTACGATGACATAGGTTATGATGTAATGGTATCAGTTCCTTTCACCAAATACAATTCCGATAAAAAATGTATACTGGGCAAAATAATAAGTGATAAGATGTGATTATTTGATATATGTTGGTAATTTTTACACACATGAGATTAACAAAAGGTTCAGTTTTATCTAAAGCCCATGTAGAAGTGTTACTCATATCTAGGAATTGTCATGTACGAGTAGTAAGGATGAATTCCCGTAGCCTGAAATCGTTTTATTCTGATCTTATCAGGTATTTCCTCAGTGTGGAAGAAACAAAATACATAATTCAATGTGAGATAGCATTAATGAATACGAACAAAAACAAATAAGAGAGATCAGTATCTGCTCATGGAATGGTATCGTGTGGCCAGAATACAAGGTTAGACTGCTTGTTCTCCATTATGATCAATTAATCTGTAACACTAATTGTTAAAATTATTATTGAAAGCATAATTGGTACTCGTTCTACTCAACCTCGTTCATCGAGGAGGGCCCGGACAATGCTACAGGAGAGTGTGAGTAAATAAAAGAAAAAAAGGTGGCAAATTTCATTTTCTAACAAAAAAAAAAAAGCCAACAAATTTTGTCTGAACTTAAAGATCGGGGAATTAAATTTGTTGTCTGAATGAGGCAAAAATAAAAGCACATTGGATTTTGGTCCTACTGTATATGTCTAGTAGGGACACCTGCTGGGTTTCTGCCCACACATTTTACGCTAGTGTTTTGATGCCATTGTAGGCCAATCTCCTGGAACTGGACGTGAAATACCTGTCTTGTGATAAAAAGGATCGGATATTGCAGCAGTAGATGGCTGACCAGTGGGCGGTGGTGGATAAGCCATGTTTGGTGGATAAGCCCCACTGTCACCATTAAAGCTGGATAAAGTGGGGCTTATCCCCCAAATACTTTCTGGCAGCCACTGGCCAGTCCATCCCTGAGATAAGGGTTGCGCAATCTATAGCTCTCCAGCTGTTCCTATTATCCAAAAGATAAAAGAACTGCAAGGGTAAGTCTGTAGGAGACCTTCATAGGGAACCATCAGATATTCTAGCATAACTAACAAAATGTATCAAATGCGCCTACAGCTTCTGCATATTGTTTCTCAAGAAGACCAATTGTTTTGGAAATAGGATCTATGGCAAAAGGTGTCAGAACCAGCGGATAAACAAGTTTTCCGGTCCTCATACCCCTCCACGTTACGAAGGCTGCCAGATCAATCAGCGTGCGATAGTGGAGAAATAACTCAATGGAAAGGAATAATTATTCTGGTCCTGAGAGCAGAAAGTGTAGATGGCTGTTCCCATGGTATAAAGATAAAATGTGTTTCTAAAAAAAAATAAATATTACCTATTTTTTCCAGTAATCCCAATACTCCTGATTTACCAGGTGCAGAGTTTAAAAAGTGGTCTTATCGCAGCAAAACAAATGAAATATTCCTGCTAAATAATATTCCATTTTATGGGTTGCTATGGTGCTAATACCACTTCTCAAACTTTGCAGCAGAATCGCCATTAATGCGTAATCCTCCCTGAATGAAATTAGAGAGTTGCTGGGTGACACCACATTTAAATGCTGCCTTAAATTAAAAAAAAAAAAGAAAAATACAAACTGGAAAACGAAGCAAATTATAGATTTAATTAATGGAACCTACGGAACTGCGCATTAATGAGAAAAAGTATCAATATTTAATTGGATAAATCATTTGCACCAGACAATAATTTATACATTTTCTTTCACGTTAGAAATCATTTGAAATGTATCTCCAAGATCAACAATTTACAGCCTAATATTTAACGTTTCGCAGCCGAAGCTCCTAATGTCCAATAAAACTGCTTTCTCATCCGAGAATATTGAGACGCAAAAGGTCTGCGCTTATCGGCGGGTTCATGGTGTATAGATATTGGCATGTAAGATGATGTTCCTCCAGATAGTTCCATTATACAATGAGTGTGGGCCATTGTTCCACAAGATTATGACATTTCATGGACTGCATCCACATCTCATATAATTAAAGGGGCTTGCGGAGGGTTGGCTGGGTATGTAGTAGTGCGGAAAGCTGTGCCCCGTAAAGCAGGGTCTTTTCTTTCTATGTTGTACTTGGGTAAGAACGATTGATGTCAGCAGGCACATCCTAAATGGATTCTTTTGAGCTTTTGTTAAGCTTTTGGCGAACATCTTGGATAGTGTGCCATCCTCATAATGTGTTTTACCCCCCTATATAACTCGACCAAAATGGCCAGCATCATGAAATAGATTTTTTCACGGAAAACTCATGAAGATATCATGAAATGTGACCAAATGTAACAAGAGGACAGCTGGCAAAGGGGACACTTGTCTTCTGAGTTGTTCTGATTTGATGACTTTGGGCCACAGTCAGAAGTGTCTCTGTGCATTTTACTTGACATTCCACATGTAGCCACTGTGACATGCAGTATAACAAGGGTTTCATGCATACATTATACTCATACTGGATGTTTTCTGGTTCCTTTTGTGAGTTTTCGATGAAGTTGCTAGACTGAGAAAATCTAGAGTACTTTGATGCACTCATTGAGTCCATATTTGTGAAAAAAAACCCTAAAAAAACCTGTAGTGCGGTCCTTATATACATTTTTTTTTTACTGAGAAAGTTGACACATGCACCTTCATAGTACACTGAACAAAATTTAAAAAAACTTTGAAAAAAAGTTAACACATACTCCAGCTTTTCTCCACCACCCAGGCACAGCAGCACCGGAGTCCGACTCCATTTAAATTAGCTGGAAGCTCCTAAAACTTCTGGCAGTGGATGAAGAGTAATAAGGTATGATTGGACTTCCATTGTTCCATAGCGTGGTGGAAGACTCAACAGCTGTGCATTGTGCATTCTCAATGACGTTTTGAGACTTTGGACAGACACTGAACTAAAGGTAGGTAAACAAACATGGACAGAAATAAGCCCAAAGTATAACTCAGTCAAGCTTGAGAGGAGCAGACCTCTCCTTCCATCTTTTAGTCATCGAGGAACTTCCATTGTAGTCAAGTGTGGCTTGGCTCATGGTTGTACCACACTCAACTTTTCCATCTCTACCTACAACTACACCCTCTATACTTTGCCAAGTTGTTGTCTATGGTTTTTTCTTATCGATCTCTAAAGCACGTTAAAAATGGGTTTTACAATGAAAAAATGCGTGGGACATTAAAAATTACTTTCAATGAATACAGATGGCAGAAACATTCAAGTTCAAGGTTCCTGGTAAATAATACTGAAAGTGTGGGTTTTAAACCGCCTAGGGCGCTTTTCCTAATAGCTTTGATGAATTACTTATGTCCTCCTGTTGGTCGGATTCAACAGGCATCATTCAGCTAGTGCTTTCCTCCATACTGATAGATGCAGATAGTACATTAAAGGTGCTGTTCCACTTGGACAGAAGGTTAATCACATGCACTTTTTATGCTAAACCTTAGAGGATCTGTCCTTTTATTTTTTCCTTTGAAAGTTTGATGACCTAAAAACATGACAATTACAGTCACCCTCAAAATTATTAATGAAGCAAATTTTTTTACCTGGAAAACTGAGTAGACCATCTGCCATCCAATTTTATGGTTTTATAATTAAAGAATTATTTCTGTTAATGTTTAGGTAACCAACAGTACTGCTTCTGATGGGAGACCGTCCCGTTGATCTACCACCCTTTACTCTCAATAAAAATATTCTTCTGTTTCACGAGTTCCTTTATGTAAAATTCATAAGACATCGTTAAAAGAGCCATTTTTTTTCTAACTACATTAAAATGCACATTATCAGATTTAATATCTACAGGTTAAATATTGAGGAAAACATTTTCCAAGATAAAAAGAACATTGGTGTTTATAATGATTTATAAGTTATTTAAATTACATGCTTTGCTGCAGAAATTATGCCCGCGGACCTGTCGGAATTAATTGTTCAGGGAGTGACATTGTAACTCTATTTTCTATAACTCATTGGCATAGTCCTGGACTTTTTTTTTTTTTTTTTTTTCGAAATCTCCAGGTGACTAATGGGCCAGAATGTTGTCAAAATCCTATTTTTGTGCCGATTACTTATGGGGGAGAAAGTGGATAGCTGGCATTTCGGAGCTAGACAATCCTAGTAAAACTGAGTGATGGGAAATTCAGCTCTCAAATACCAGGCAAGGTCTGGTGAATATCAATGAGAGAAGCCCGAGTCGGTGGAGATTAAAGACGTGGATGTAGGGATGTGTGTTCGAAAAATCTGTAACCTGAGTTGTATCCCACAATCCTGTAAAAAAATATATATATATAATAATGGTTTTAGTATACTCGTTTTGTAGTTTGTAAATTGAGGCTATAATATATTATAAATTCTAATAGTTTGATCAAACACATTTTTATCAAAAATGGTTGAAAGGTGCATTCCCGCCATCACATACATTTTAATGGGTATGATAGCTGTGTGGTCCTTTTCAATTTTCCTGTAGTCCGGCTTTCAAAGGCATAGAGAGGATTCTGCAGAATCTCCTCAGATGTATTTGCCCCGCACCCTGCCAAATGCCCCGCAGGAGATGTGTTCGGCCAAACTTTTCTCCCTGCACTTGAGACACTCAGCTCCAGCGCTCTCTGGGAAGTCTTCAAAGGGAGAACATTCCTGCCTCTGATTGGCTGCTTGAAGTTGTCAATCAGTGGTAGGAAAGTGCTGCCATTGATTTCAATAGAAGTACTTTCCTGCCTCTGGTTGACATCCTCTAGCAGTAGACGCTATTTCATAGACTTGTTCAGTGTATAGAACCGTGAAGTATAGGATTTAGATTTAGTCACAGGTCGACTTTTGTGACTAAAGCCCGCTTTTTGTGTACACGGCCAGAAAGGAATATTGCGTTTTCATCGAACAGGTCACACTTTCCACCAGCTACTCCACGGATTCTCCTTATGTGGACTGAATGCGGTCCAGCTGGTAGAGATGTTTATAGGACAGTAACAGGTCTTATAAAGTAAATGAAACTATAAACGGGAGTTAATTTGGGTAGAGTTCCAGCGATCTTTTTGCGGTCCACTTCTCGTATTGTTAGAGGAAACTAAATTACATTTGCAACATCTGTTCGGCGGGCTCAGAAAAGTGTTGAATTAATCAGATTTCAGAGTCCTGTATTTTATAAATAACCTCGATACTGACAGCCAGACATGAACCTTGACACCAACAGCTGTGGTATGGGTATACTGTGCCCAAATCTGTCCGTTTCAGCACCTCCTTTGAATACTTCTTTCATTATATAAATCCCAGGGCTCCGTCCTCCTTCTGCTATTCTATCCTCTTACCCTGACAGGGTGAAAATCTCTGCACTTTCCGCTGTCTGTCTACTCGTATGTTTCTCTCTCGCTCCGTAGCTACGGCAGAGTTTCGCATATGGGATGGGAATATATTAAATCCCAGTGAGAAATATTATAAGGCCTCGCAGCGCAAGATCAAAGGCACAGCTGAAAATGTAGCTTTGAAGCATACGGTTGCCGCTTCTGAGGAGGCAAGAAGATAAACTGAAGAGCTAGCAGTCTAGGGCTTCGTCGTTACCAGAGCGGAACTGGGTGCATGCGAATTATTAGCGTAAACAATTAGTATAGCATAAATCTTTCAAACCTAAGCCCCTGGGTTGAGGGAGGAATGAACGTTCCTGATGGAGGCTATGAGACAGAAATGTAATTATGTTTCTAAAGTGTTTGATCCTGTGCCACTAAGGATGGATTTGCCATCATGTCCGGGAGGTTTAGTACGACCCACTCTCTATTCTTTTATTGTATCCCAAGGGTAAATGATAGCGTGAACCAGACCAAACATCACTGTGTATACCTTGATTTCTTAGAATATCAAGAATCATATTTATTTTTCCTACATCTAATGGCAGCAATAAACCTTTAAATTGTCCTAGAATATTACCCAGATCAACAGCAAAAGGGGCATCATGGGCAGCTGGTGAGACAACGAAAGGGCCAGGGTTCAAGTCCAAATAATAGTAGGCACAAGTACCACTTGTGCCACCACTTCTTGTTGAAGGTCCCCACAATCTCCTCAAGCACAAGTACCTATGTATTCCCCTATGGAGTGCTTTGGCACAGCTGCCCCTTTGCCCTGCTGGTGCTACGTACCATCTAGAAGTTATTATTAAATTGATTACATCTAGAGTATTTCCAAGTCAGAGTATATGTGGAAAGTATGCATATCTGTGATAGGAATAAGTGTAGCTAACTTCTAGTTTTACAGAAGTTGTCCATCCCATGATGCCCAGAAGAAAAATGGCTCTCTATCCATCCGAAAATAAAGGGGACTTTAAGGGAAATCCAGTCTTGGCCAAAGGTCGCTAATACCATTTCCTGGTGGACAACATGCATATTAGATTAGAAAACTTTTTAAAGGGGCCTTCTCATGAAACCGACTATAATCCTACTACATTTAAAGATGTAGGGTGCGTGTCTTACACATAGAGATGCTGTCTGCTTTTTGGGATACTTCTTCTGTATGTGCCAAAATGCAAATGGTTACGTGGAGCGAGAAGTGTATACGTCCAGTGACGCAGGCGGACTACTATATATGAAATACAGCTGAAGGTCCCTACCATGGTTTGATTTTGTAACCAGTAAAGCACATGAAGATAAATTAAACAATCACATTCTCAGGGCATGAAAATTACATCACCATATTTAAAATATAATAAATGATCTGCAGATGCATTGGCAATAGTCTTAGGGTAGGACTGGTGTCTATCCGTGTCCCTGCAGTCCGAAACTCATAAAATGAAGGTTTGATGCTGACAGAGGTTTTCAGTACTAGTTAATTAAACCTGAATATCAGATACCTTCCATTACTAACCAACAATTTATTTTTAAAATCCTCCATTTTTGCTTTCACGGTACATACCTGGGAACCCTCTGGGTTTGACCCAGGGTCTTCTGATGAAGCCTGGCTTCCTATGGGCTCTGCATTAGCCTTCCCCAAACTGTTCCCACATAGTTGGAAGCATAGTATTGCCCAAAATGTCTTGGTATGCTGAAGCATGAAGATTTCCCTTTAATGAGCCTAGCCTAAACCAAAAGTTAAGAGGTATGACCCAATACTTTTGTATATTGATGCACAAAGCAAGGTCTATAAAAGACATGGTTGGGTGAGTTTGGTATGTAAAACATGACTGGCATCAAACACGTCCTGAGCATCAAACACGGCTGGGTGAACTGGAACGGAGATTGTAAGCCAGGCCTTCACGTCCAACATCAGGGCCTGACGTCACAACTACTGGATGAATGGACAATTACTTCCACAGAAACTCTCCAAAAACTTGTGCAAAGCCTTCCCAAAGAGTGGAAGCTGTTACTGCTACAAATGTCTATGTATTCAGAACGCAATGTCATCAAAGTCCCAATACTTTAGTCCATTTTAAGGAGCTCACCCTAACCAAAGGTTGCCAATATGGTTCATATAGGTTCATGTAAAGCTTATTTGTGTTAAACACATTGTTAAGCCCAATCCTGCAAACCGGCATACTTAAGGGAAAATAATAATCGTGTTGGTTACACACACGCATTTCCAAAACATTTCCAATGAAAGCTGCCCTTTCGGATACATGCCAGACACACGGCTCACCGCCTATTTTTCAATCCTGTTTTATTTAAATGTTAGAAAAACAACTGAAGCAGGAATTTGAGTTTTGAAAGGTGGAACATTTTTTTTAGTGACTGTTATAAGATCATAACTGATGTATAATATCATGGCTGCAAGTTGACATTTCAAAGGTCAAAGATGGAATCATTCCTGAAAGGTTTCATTTTCCTACCTGGGTTGTAAACATGATGAGCGAGACACATTTCCTATGATTGATGGGTGAGTTTCATTGCCAATAAATAGAAAACGGGCAATACATTCTTTATTTAACTCTATGAGCGACTGAATGAAATACTCTGGTGCTTAGGTCCTATAATTACACAGTAAATGGGAGATGTTTCTCATGGGAAGACTCTCCAATATAACTTAGTAAGGGGATGTACAACTCCAGGACTCGAGGGCCACAAATAGATTGGCAGCTCTGTGACCTTTAGCGGTCAAAAGTTTGATATAACAAAATCAAGTTGCCAGATATATTCCCATACTATTGATATTACCGACCATTATACTTGCGCCTGGTATTAATTTTAACGGCAAAGCACAGGCTCTAAAGGTCTTCAGGGCCCGCACAGAAATAGCCATCCAGATAATGAGTTACGGACGATAACCCGGAATCAAACTTTATGACCCATTCAGAGTAAATCTCGGAATGCTTCGAAAACAGAAACACAAGATTCATAAATGGTACCCTTGAAAACGCCAAAGTGCACAGTGGATATCTGAATATAAACTGATGGGTAAATAGTTTTAAAGTTCATTTTACTCATCGGTGGTCAAGGCCAGATGTCCTGTCCAGGTTGACTTCCTTGCCTGTTCAACTTTAGTGCCATTGAATGGATCAATTATATCACTTCATAAAAGCTGTAATATATTTATTTAAACAGATTAATTGAAAGATGATATATGTGAAATTGGCAGAGATGATTAAGAAGGTCTGGTCTATTTGAAATTTCTGTCTCATTAAATACACACATATTAAATACACACATTATATATATATATAATATATATAATATATATATATATACATTACAGTTAAAAAGTTTGTGGTCACATAGAAATTTCTTGTTTTTTTATTTTTTTAAGGAAAGATTAAGAAGAAAATTGTCCACTAAAATATTATGAAATGGATCAGAAATCCAGCGCAGACGGGATTAATGTGGAAAATGACTATCGTAGCTTGGAATGCCTGATTTGTAATGGAATATCTTCATAGGCGTACAGAGGCCCTTTATCACTCCCACCACTCCTTTATCACTCCCATCACTCCTTTATCACTCCCATCACTCCTTTATCACTCCCATCGCTGTTCCAATGACACGTTGTTTTCGCTAATACAAGTTTAAGTTTAAAAGGCTAATCGATCGTTAGAAAACCCTTTTGTAAATTATGTTAGTTAGAAATGTCCATGAAAACAGTTAAGTGAACCCAAGCCTTTAAACATAATGCTAGTGTATATACAGTATATATATATATATATATAATCTCTGAATTACAGACATGAGTAGTAGGGGCCACATTTCAGTTTTGGACTCCTGACACAGAGGAGCTTCATGGTAAGGTGGCAGTGACATATATCCAGCTGTGTCTTCAAAGGTCACTGACAGAACCATGTATTTTTCTTTTTTAAACACATTAAAATGGGTCTTGCTACTTCCATCAATCTGGGCCCCATATGGTGCACCGGTGCTGCCCCTAGGGAGGGAAAAGAGAGCTAGGCTGCCATCGGGCTGCATATTTGTCTGCGGGGCCCCAATGCTGCTTGGACGGCCCCTGGACCAGTGAAATCTACAAGAGAGGTAAGGGGTGCAAGAGAGAGAATGGGTGAATGAATGAAGGAGTGAATGAGTATTTAGGGGCAGAGGTGGCACAGGCAGGGTGTTTCGGGGGAGGGCTGATACAGGCAGGCTGCTTCAGGGACAGCAGTGGCACAAGCAGGCTGTTTTAGGGCAGAGGGCTACCACATCAATATCTGCCTTAGTGTATAGTGATGGGAGTTACAATGTACCACCATCAATGTCTGGCTTAGTATATAGTGATATGAGTTATGCTGTACCATACCTGTTTAGTAAATGTTATTTATTTAAACATATTTAATGTATTTATAAGTTAATAATTATTATTTTTTCCAGTTGACATACAGTTTACAAATTTGTGATATAAATATTCTTGCCAACATTAACTTTTTTGTGGGGCCACATACAGGATCCGCACTGGGTGCCAAGTACTCTAGGTACACCCCTGAATACTAGCACTCACAATTATTGCATTCTTCTATGATTTCAAATGCAAGCCATATTTTATCTGGAAAAAATAATTTGTGTGGGTAGATCAAACACAGAAAAGGTAAATCTTGATTAAACTAACATATGGTTAAAATAGCAAAAACACATATAGCCCGTAGGGTACTGAAAAAATGTTGGAATGGAAGAGGTTAATATCCATGGTTTGGGAATGTGATGTCCAACAAGCTCATATAGGCGTGATGGTTCAGTATCCACATACTTTTGATCATACAGAATATGTACTATAATAACTCTGCAGAGTAGATTTAAAGATAATGGTTATGGCAGATTTATTGGGGCTTTCGTGACCTTTCTCAAGCAATTTATCTTCGTAGCCTTGATTAAATAAACTACTCCATGTTAAGTACCGTTATAGACTAAACTGATGTTTATGTGAATGAATCGAAATGCCTATTTTTGCCCTCGAAAGCACCGTGTTTACTATAAGGCTGGATTTCGAAAGGAAATCTAAACAATTAATTAAGGTAAGTCAGAAATAAAATTATTCAACTCATTGACCTCATAAACAAAAGGATGAATTGACCTTTTTTATCATCCAAACTCAAAACCCAACCTGTAGCAATTAGTCTTTTTTTTTGGACTATCAGCCATTTTATTATCATTCTCATTCTTCGTGGATGATTTTTTTTCCCCCCGTCTGCTGTCATTGATTTCTGTCCTTCTAAACCTGGGACGCAGCTACCTGGTCATTCTCTCTCTCTCTACACACAGACCCTAATGCACTAGGAAACTTTGTGACCGTGTGGAGGTGACTTCTGCGTTAATCCAAAAGGCAGCCATGATCATTATTTTTCCGAGCAACATAATGGATTGTAGGAGAACTCAGCGGTAATGGATTGTTGGTCTGAAAATTAGCCAACAGGGGCCAGCCGAATCGTCATAACGGCTCTGTATGGAAGTCATTTGGTTTCGAAAGGACAGGGATGCTGGAAGCTACAGACAGTCCCAGGGGGACCCGGAGAACCATTTCTGTCACTTTGCCATGGAAACACGATAACAAAAGTCACAGACAGTGCTGCAGATTCAGAACTTCAAAAAAGCGAAATATATTCAGCTTGCGTGCAACAATTGTGCCGAATCGCATCCAGCTATAGAACGAGTAAATGTAGTCCTTGCGTACGTTGAGCAAAAACATTTTATTTTGACAGACATAAGATTTATTGGAAGTAATATTTTTCAGACACAATTAGAGTAAACCGAATACTATACGCTGTTAAATAATGTCACAATATATCGCCGGCATATCTCACAAATGTCTGTGTTTAGGAGGGTTCCTCCACATCCTTCCCCAAATGTTCTTCTCTTCCAGGAACTGACTATGTTTGCTGGGTATGAGGGTATCAGAGGGTCACAAAAAGTCACATAAATCTGTATAGCGTATAATGTTTGTAAAAACGCACAACAGCCATTGTATGCACATTAGAAATACATAGTACTAATGTCAGGCCCTTATCGATATATGGTCCCTGTTTAAAGGGATTCTCCAGTCAGTGATGCAGGAAAGTCCAGGCTGTCTTTAGATCCTGCCCTGCAAAAGAAGGCTGATAGTACAAATAGCCTCCTAATGCAGTGGTTTTTTTTTAAATGCACACAGATGTGTTAAAGGGTTAATAATACATTGTTCTTTGATGAGACTACATGGTACCAAAATTCAACTGTGCAAGTAAAATGAATTATTCGGCGTCTCAATGTCTTGACTCAAATACCGAAATAGATTATAAAGTCGCCTAAAACGCTGGTCATAGGCCATGCCTCTAAACGCACCACCTTATACACACATCCCCTTTGGGACAATGTCTGACTTTATTTTTTGCATCCTTCGTGACAATGGCTGTTTTAACACTTTTGTGATGCTCGTGTTTAGCTATAATTTTCTTCTCATTTACTGTCCCCACACAAGCCATATATTGGGGTTTTTTCAGGAAAAGAAGGGCTTTTGTATCATATAATTTACTATAAAAAAGGTATAAAATATGGTGAAAAATTTAAAAAAACAAACATTATTATGACAGTTTGACAAAGACTCATGGTAGAATTAGTATATGGAAAGGACCTGCAGTGCAGTACATGCATTGATAAATGAAAAACGCATTTATGGTTTACATACATGCTCTGGACCCATTGTGTACATTAATCTGGGGTGTATATATATATTATATATATATATATTATATATATATATATTGTAAGCTTGCGAGCAGAGCCCTCTCCACATAATATATCAGTTTGTCTTATATTTATTATATTGTATTTGTAAGAATGCTGCGTAAATTGTTGGAGCTATATAAATAAAAATAATAATAATAATAAATAATTATATAATATATATATTATATATACAGTGGTGAATGTAGTTACATTTAAAAGACTAGCATGGAGCACCATCGATAGAACCTGGCAGGAAATAGTATATTTCCCAGATTAAATGTAAAGTGTCACCATGAAAGATCTTAGCAATACTAACTTTGTTAATTAAAACTATGCATGGGTTGTGTTTTTTGCTTAGCAATCAGCGTAATTGGTAGATATTTAGTTTAGTAAGCTAAGATTTGTGCCTCTGATCGGCAGGGCCAGTATTATCTAATCAATTTCCTGTGTTGACATTTTCTCCCTTCTCCCCAGTCACCTTTACAAAGGCTGCCTGAATCAGTCAACAACAATCATCAATTAAACGATAGCACAGAAAATGGAAGGAATACTCACAGAGGTTAAGATACCTTTGCCCATGGTATACACAGTGCCATATTTATGGCGGTCGCTGCCCCTAGGTCTGACCCAGGGCAGTACCCCTAACCACCTACTCAGAACTTCTTCTTTCCTGTACAGTTTCAGAATATGAGGTCATTGTATGAGGTCATCATGGAAGCAGTATTACCGAGGTCTGCACAGGTCTCCGCGGAACATCTGGGTTAGTTTCAAGGGGCATCTTTGATCTTAGATGTTGTCCTTAAACTGGCTGTACCTGAGATCTAACGATCATACTAGAAAAATGCCCAACTGAAAGAAGAGGCAGTGGGTAGTATACTGAGGCCGCACAACATACCTGGGAACTCTCCAGCTTTCACCTGGACTCTCAGAAGGTGCTGCTTCCCCAGGTCTCCAGTCACTCTCCTCTTTCTCCAGGGCAGGGGAGTGATTTTTGCCATGTGCATTCCCTGACCAATTACCCTCCCAACCCCTTTAAATGCTATCTGGGACTATGCCCTCCCATCATTTAGGGAACCACACCACCCCATGGCTAGTGAGGTGCTCAAGTGCATAGCTAACGGCTAGCTAAGCGGGAGTGCCACGGGGTAGCCTGCCCTGGGTAGTTCCCAGGTATGCCCCAGAGGCTCCATTCCAGGCTGCCCATCGAATCACCCCCAACGATGCCCCCCAACGATGTCCTCCAAATCTTACATCCTTCAAATGTAAGATTTGGGGTTTAAGAAGTAGAAGCCCCGCAAGGTGCACAAAATAAAACTAAACCCTTGTACAATTATTCAGGTGGGTGTGAGATAATACCTAATCTAGTCATCTTTATGGAATGATATGCAAAAAAGCAATGATAAGGAAATGACATATGAATGCGCTGTATATATAATCCAACCGTTTTATACAGAAAAGTACAATCCAATGTTTCTGTATGAGAACACACAGCAGGGTGCATATAACACGATGAAACGCACTTACATATTATCCAGAAGTCTATTTTATACTAAAGATGTTATGGTTACGTAACCTTGTTAGATTTTTGAGATGACATTACTGTCTCGGTAGGTTTTTTGCCTTCTTCTGGAACAACTAATATGGGTTGTTGGAATGGCTGAACTTGATGGACTATCTGTCTTTTTTTCAACCTAATTAACTCTGTAACTATGAAACTAAGAAATATGTCTGGTATCTAGTTTATTCACATGTGATCCCCCCCCCCAAAAAAAAAATCTATATAGCTGCCATGTCTGCGAGTAGATCTGAAGTTTAGGCTCTTAACCCTTAACACATTTTCCATCGGCGTTATGATTGCAAGGTTAGACCAAGCAGTGACACTACAGAAGAGGGTTTAGTGTCCACAAGGCCTTGTGCACATCACTTATGTAGCCAGTCTCCCAATGTTTATATATACACACAAACACACACACCTACATACACACATCTGCATATACACACACACACATACATACATACACACATACGCATAGTTAGACAGGGTTAGGTAGAGGTTAAAAAATATTAAGAGCCAAAAACTAAAATAAAAAAAAAACGTAAACAATACATGAAAATATTTTATGAATACAGGGGTTTTAAATCAGGTCAAGTTAACAGATAAATATGATTTTGGTATTTCTTCCCTATTTATAATAGCTGTGGATAATTTATATACCTGTAAAACGGAATATAAATGTGTGGGGAGGTACATTAAGAAAAAAAATAAAAAAAAAATCTATATATATAATAAATATATATATATTATATATAAATGTTTTTTTTTTAATTGTGAAAAATAATTGTAATTTCTGTGGGTTCACTAAAAGTTAAATACGAGAAGGTAACGATAAAAGAAAAAAAATTTGCTGGTCACTTCATCCAAAATCAGTCATTTTTTTGGGAATTGATGAGGCAAGTATGATACAATTCGGGCATGTACAGAGAAAGGGCTGCGCGGCAAAATATATATTTAACTTATGTTGTCGATACTTTCAATAAAAATCAGCCCCAGGTTATTATAAAGATAAATGTGTTTTCAACCACAAAGGAATCTAAATCACGGACTGACATCAACTCTTCAACGGGGAGTACATATTTCACTACAACACCTCAATAAAATAGATCAGGTATAATTAAGTACCCCTCAGAGGTGCCGGAAAAAAGACAGTCACACAAGAGGGCAAATGAAATAACGGCTTCACTTAAAGGGATATCATCTTTATACCATTTATTAACCTTTTTTACTTTACAAGAACGGCTAATTGTTGTAAAAGCCATTTTGAAGACTGACATTTCATGATACTGTAAATGCCGGACTGGGGCCGGACTGGGAATAATGGGGCAGCACGAGCACCTTAAGACCAGAAGCCAGCCCATGATAGAAGTGCGGCCGATGTCTGTATACATGCGCAGGTGCAGCAGGTCAGGTGGCTCTGTTGGTCAGCCACCCCACCAGGTATTTGCCAGTCTACCATATGATCAGTCCATCCCCGGCCGTAAACAATATAAAATGTTTGTGTTAAATATTTGTCCCTGAGAATATTAAAGAGGCAGCAGTAGAAATACTTGCTCCCAATTCAGTATCAGTGCAAATGTTTAACACAAACTGGTTACGGTTGAAAGCCAGGCCTGGACTGGCCATATGGCAGACCAACACACACAGTTCTTTATTCAGTAAAGATCCATGTGATTGGCTGTTAATATAGACAAGTCATTTTTATAACTGTGACAATTAGAAATTGTTGCATTTTTATTAGAATTTTTTTTGGAAGTTTTGGAAGACCATGCACCACTTTTTTGATCAAGAGGCGGTTGAGTTTCGTTGGATTGTGTGTGGCCACGGTGCGTTATTCTTATATCAGGTACACGCTGTCAGACTCATCTTTATTGTTTGTTCATTCAAATTAAGCCTAGTTCTGTCAACCAGTAATATTTTATAACAGCATAAATAACGACCAACTAAACTAAATTTCAGTCGTAAGACACACTAAATATATAATCACAACTAGCAAGCTGAAGCGAAACATCGGTCATGCTGCCCCTTGGCTTATCCAGGGCCTTTGGGACTCATCTTATTTTATTAATAACTTCATGCATTCATATTCTAGACATCCCTTGGACTGGCGTTCCCCAAGCTCTGGACTGAAAGCGAAAGGAGCCTGGTTGGTGGAGGTGATGAGATGTCCAAAGCCTTCTACATAGCCGCACTCTAGGGAAATGTTACACTGCTTTGGCCACGGCCCTCATGAATGCCTCGTCATGGGTGACGTGGAGATAACTGACCAGCAAGCCTAACCCCAGGAGTGAAAAAATCTTCACTTACCTTTTCAAGAATCATCACTGTTGACCTCATATTCTGGCTAAATGGACAACCATTTGAGGGGTTCTACTTTCCCTAGTGTGTCTCCCCACTATTCCCTCTTCTCTTCAGATTTTTGCCTTTTCTCGTTCCCATTTTCTCTTTTTTCTGCTCTCTTCTGCTGACAGCTATTTTAATATGGCCAAAGGCTGACTTTTTGCCTCCATTCTAGTTGATAACCTATATTGCCAATTTTGGGAGCATGACGTTACTGAGGCTTTCACTGTGGATATTGGCCTGGCTAAGATATTTCCGTTTGGGAGCATTGTATTCTTGCTTCTATCTCACGAAGACCAAAATAAATATTTAATATAAAAAAAAGCAATCATCTGAAAAGCCACGAATAAATTTGAAAAAAAAAGACACAAAAGGAAGAACCTGAAGGAGCCAACAAATGGCAGCCTGTGTTCAGGACCAGCCATATGCCGATCTCCTACACAGCATAGGCCCAGGATTAGTTCCGACACTATGGACAAGTTAGGGCCAATGTATAAGGTACCATAAAAATTTTCTGACCATACTATACTTGCTAATAATCAACGACCGAGAAAAATGTATCGGCTCCCAGTTTCTTATTGTAACCTTCATTTCACATCATGCAATGATCCAGGTCCACAAATAATGAATGCAAATAACTCATCAAAACTTTAAAGCTTGCTTTAACACTAGGTCACTATATAAGATTGACAAAAAAAAGATTAACATAACATAGACATTATTATGAAGCAGATTTGACTGAATAACCCGCTGAGAAAGTAACATACTGTTCTTCAAGGTTATCAGGTTTTTGTAGTAGAATCTTATTAAAATATCCTCATTATCTACAAAGATTCAAATATGTCCTGATAACTTCCATTACTCTTAGACTATCAAACTCTTTCCAAAGTTTCTTATTCTACCAATGCACCATCATATCGCTAACTAATAATGAACGGGGCTGGTGAGATTACTAGCATTATGATTACTAAATAAAATGTATCCACCTAAGCCTAAAACGTTCTGGTTTTAGAGTAAGACTACGGCAAAACATGAGCGTTTTTTTTGTTTGTTTTTATGTGAAAAAAAAGTAAAAAATTGTTTTTGAGGTCCTATTGTTATATGTTTACAAATATGGTTGAAGTTTTACTTATCTGAGATATTGTCCCTTGGAGAACTTTGATTATTTACTTTAATATAATTAGGAAGCAAATTACTTGGTTTAAGTGACTAAAAATCAAGACTCCTTTGGTTCAGGATTAGTGTACAGGATTTGGCAGGATTTCAAGAGAGCTATTTGTTTAGGAAATATTTTATGCTCATTTTCTTGTTGCATTGTAGGGAAAAACCTTTTTGAAACTACTTCCACATGAAAAATCCCAATCTGCTAGATTTCAGGTAAAAAAAAATCATATAATGTAAATGATTTGTAGGTACGAGTATTTGACTGGCAGTGGTGGGCTAGCCTGCGAGTGGGGGGCAATTTCCCTCTGGGCTGGTCAAAAATAAAAAAAATAAAAAAATCGGGAATGCTGTGGGGTCACATAAAGGCAGCTTCTGGCAAGGTATAGGGGTAAGGGAGCAAGGGCGAGAGTAAGAAAGGTAGAGTGTAAGGGAGTTAAGAAGGGAGTCATATACATGTGTGTATGTGTGTGTATGTATGCTTGAGTGTGCATGTGTTAGAATGAGTGTGTGCATGTGTTAGAATGAGTGTGTACGTGTACAGTGCCAAGAAAAAGTATTTGCCCCTTCTGTAATTTTAATATTAGAGAAAGACAACTTGAGTAAATACAAAAGGCAGATTTTAAATGATTTCATGTATAGAAGGAAAAAGGCTATTCAACCCTACCTAGCCCTGTGTGTAAAAGTAATTGCCCCATATTTACTTAATCAACAAATTAACCAAATATAATCGATAATTGGGTTCAATTTCACTAGACACATCCATGCATGATTGCTGCCAGCCCTGTTGAATCTAAAGATCAATGAAATAGAACCTTGCAAAGCGAAGCAGGCTAAAGGTCTCAAAAAGCAGCACATGATGCCGCAATCTAAAGAAATTCAAGGTCTGAAAACTGTTACTAAGCCATTTCTAAGGGACTGGGAGTGTGAGCCATTATCTAAAAAGGGGACAGTGGTAAACCTTCCCAGGAGTGGCCGGCCTACCAAAATTCCTCCAATACCCCATCGACGACTTATCCTGGAGGTCACAAAAGAACCCAGACTAACGCATAAAGAACTGCAGGACTCACTTGCCTCAGATCTGTGTTAATGATGCCACATTAACAAAGAGAAGCAAAGATAGCATCCATGCAAGAGTTGTAAGACAATAACCCACTGCTGACCAATAAGGAACACAAAGATTGTCTCACGTTTGCTAAAAAACATCTTGATTGACCCTTAAGAGTTTTGGGAGAATATTCTCTGGACTGACGAGTCAAAAAAAGAAATTTTTGGACATGTGTCATGTTATAATCCGGCGTAAAGCTAAAACAGCTTTCCACTTTCATACCAACAGTCAAGCACGATGGAGTTGGCTGGCGGGTCACAGCGGCGGGGGTAAGTGCCGATCCTGACAGTGAGTATGTGTAAGTGTGTGTTAGCATAAGTATGTGTGTGTTAGCTTGAGTATATAAGTAGGTGTGAGAGGGTGTATAAATGACTATACCCGCTCCCTGGACCAGAAGGTGTCCCGTTGACTGGTCCATAAGTGTATTTTGAATGTATAGCGCAGCTTCTTTGAGTTATCTTGAACTTAGCATTATGATACACTAATACACTTTTGGTGATACCAGTATATAATCTTTAATCTTTGAGTTTGTGTTGACCTTTCTTGACTGCTGGCTGCCAAATTGTTTACCCAGTTAGTTGAGTTGGTCATTTAAGATGGTGGTTAAGTCTACCATGTGTGTCTATTAATTGAGTTGACCATCAAGCCTGCCCGTTCTATTAAGTATAATGTAGGTCTTGGATGCAGCATCACTTGTTTGGTGTCGAATTGAATTTAAAAATCGTGCTCTGATTTGATTATATCTGAGCACCCAGACTGATGTTACATATGCTTATTAACCACAATATTCACTGACAAAATCAAAATTTATATCCTAATGAATACTTTACAATGGAGCAGGTCTTCCAGCTGAGATATTAGTAGGTAATACAATAAAGCCGTTAAAATGCTCAAGGCAAATTTCACGTTATCGCCATGATTACAACATAAGGTGAGGAATCAAGAAATATACTTTTAATCCAGCTAGCAAAAAAAAAAAAAGATGAGGAGAGGCAAGTGTTTCTTATCTCCAGTCAAATCTAATTCTTTAGGATGTGACTTCAATCTTGAATGTTTCCCGTCTTTAATACTCCCTGCCTTGATATTTGATTTTCATAATACAGGGGACCCTGAGGCGAAGCATTCCAGCAAATTAACGAGCCCCACGGATCAATAGCCTGACATCGTAAATCCTTTCAGACATGCTCTTGGTAGATTGCTGTCCCTGCTAGATCGATACCTGGAGGAGTGGGGGGGGGCGTAAACATCGAAGAACAGCAATATTGACATAGACTGGTAATCTGTAATATGCCTGTTTTATAATATGTTGCCTATAGAAATTTAATATATATAGATCTATATAGATCTATCTATATTGATACATCTCTCTCTATATATACCGGTGTATATATACCAATTTTAATCTTTTGTAATGCAGTCGTTGTGCTGTATGGTGCAGTAGAAGTATAACTGTAACCGGACATGATCCTGTTAATATGCATTTATTTTGGTTATATCCCTGGTGTTATATCTTCTCTATTTGGTTTAGCATGTTGATACGTTTGTAATGTATTAATTATTGTATATTTGTTTAGTTGGCTATAGTTGGATTGTCGGGGCTGCAACATTTTGTATTTTAACCCTTGTTTCCATTTCTATGTGTATTCTTATTAACTCACTGTTTAAAATGTTACTTCCCTGATGTGTATGCGCCATTGTTGAATGTGTGGAGAGAATAGTCTGGTACCAGTGTTGTATCCATCCCTTGCTGGTATGTTATGTGTTAATTATGGTAATCCTTTCCTGTTTTCTGCCAAGGCTCCCCCCCCCCCTGCTAAAATAGTCATATAAGCCATATCCAGTCCCAATAAATTGTTCTCTTGCATCCTGACTGGTGCGTCGTGGCTGGAGGTACAGTTCTTTGGGAAACTCTTTTTCCCCCCCAGAGAAGCACCTTTTCCCCCGAGAACCCATCTTGCAGCCGGCTTACACTTTGAGTAAGGTGCCAGCGACAACCAAGGATGTCCCAGTAGACCCCCCCCTGGTTTTCAACAATGAGTTAGATGGAACAGTTATGACAAAATGACATGCCTTTTCTTTAAAACCCTCTATTTCATAATTAATGGCTAATTCTGAAACATATGTTTGTGACTCCATCGTCTGCTTAGACATACTGGAAACCACGCCTTTGGAAATTTTAATACAGATCTTGTGAAGAGTGGGCAACTTTTACTCTATAAACAATTTTAAGGAGGACAAAAATCCCTATAATCCCTCTTATTACTCCATATGACTCCTTCGTATAATTCCTCTAGTTACTCCACATAATGCCTCCTATTATCCAATATAAATCTTCCATATATCTCCGCCTTTTACTCAATATGACCTTTTTCTATAACTCCTTTTATGCCTCAATGCAAACCTTCTCTCATACTCCCACTTTTTCCTAATATGACCTCTCCTATGCCTCTCCCTATAGTTTCCTCTTCTTGGAATTTCTTTGAAGGCTTAAGGCAGGGCTGGACTTGGTGATGACGGGGCAACCCTGACACCATAAGGCCACTGCCCAACTGATGATGTAAGCACAGCCATCACCTGGATATGTGGCCCCACGCGCTATGTTTTTATGCAGTTGCCTGGGGTTCCAGATGGCTAGTCCAGGTCTGGCATAAGTTATGCATAGATGAAATGAAAGGAACTTAGCGATTGCGTGTTTGATGGGATTTTAATGTGCATCTGATCTGGTCTAACCTCTTCGCGCTTCCCTACGGTTCTTCACACAACTGTCCCCCGTACCTCCCCCATTCCACTCTCAGACATGTTTGAAATATAAAAAAATCCCTACGACTCTTCTTATTTCTCTATAATACGGTCTTTTAGACTTTGTAATTACCGATTTCTACAGCTCCCTCCTTTATAGAGACATCAGAGAAACTTCTATGCAATGAGATTCCATTCTAAGCTGCTGTGACAAAACTATTTTAAATGTAATAGTGTCCCTGAGTGGGGATAAAAAGCCATATTAATTTAGATTTTGGCTTATGCTTTTGGTATTAAATGCACAAATTGAAAATCAATACACAGAGGCAAAGTAGAACTGAGCATCGATTCCACTGTGTTATACATGTGGGAGAATTAAAAAAAAAAAAATATATATATATCCCGTACAATTATTCATTGACCATAAAAATTAATATTATTATTATTATTACCTAAAAAGGTAATTAAGGATATTTTTTTTAAAATGTCTGTTTCTCCAGCATAATGCAGGATCCTACTGAGCGCCAAACGTTAATGCATTTCACAAGAATAAATTCTGCTTCTGCCAACATAATGAAGTATAAAATATAGTTGACTTTAGTCCTCTGAATATATATATAGGCTTAACACAGAACAGTCAACGTATATCATTCTGCGCTGCCATCCAACACAATATCTTACATATTGAATGGCTTTAACAGAGACATAAACTTAGTAAAAACTAAAGCCAACTATATTTAGATGTTCTGGACCAAAAACTACTATTTTAGAAGGAACGTAGAGATTTTTTATTAGCAAGACCTTGGTACATCAATGAAATGTAAATGATAAAGTCATATCTCTTCAATCAATTCAATCTAAAGAGGGCGATTCTTGTTTTTTACATGTATATACTCCGCTTTGACATTATTCATTAAAATGATCGGTATGCATGGCTGAAATTTAAATATTTGTTATTTAAAATAAAAAAATAGAGTTTAAAGAGTATTTTGAAATTTACAGAACTCCACGCCATATCATGAGATGTAATAGTGCTTAATATATCATTTCAAGTAGCCCAGGGAGCATGACAGTTTAACTAAACCTCAGGATTTTATATTATTGGTAGAGAATGGCCAGGAACATCTCTGTAGACCCCTTGGATTCCATTACAATTCATAAAAATCATAAATTAGTTATTGTAAAAAGAGCATCTAAATAAGTAGAAAGGGAACATTGAGGGAAGAAACACTAATAAAGGTGCAAACATGGCAAATCGTATTTTTATTTTTTGTTTTCACGGTATCAAGATTGCAAGGGATATTCGTAAAATGCTGTTTTAGTTTTCCCCATTAAAGGGACACTCCAGCCAATTTAATGTACAGTGCTATGCAAAGGTTCTAGGCAGGTGTGGAAAAATGCTGTAAAGTGAAAAAAAATAGACATTTTTAATAGATTATTTTTATAATTTAACGAGATGCAAAGTAAGCGAACAGAAGAAAAATCTAAATCAAATGAAAAATTTGGTGTGACCACCTTTTTTCTTCAAAGCATTTTTCTAGGCATACCTCCACAAAACTAGGTGAGAAACTAAGAAAATAAGCAAAAACAGACACTAAAATTTTTTTTAAATTACAATGAAAGAATGAATAATACTTCAAATAGAAGCGTGCAGCCATAACGACCAGTGTTCTGCCTCCACAAACGTACTTAATATAATAATTAATTAATTATCATTAATTAATAATATTAATAATATTAAACATATCCATATATAAAATGATGTAGCGCAACCATAGAAAAAACACCCCTCAGACAAGTGTATAATACCAAATAATAAATACTTAAATTCAAGTAATCTCCTGGATATATTTCGCTGTGATATAGAACAAATGGATAAAAAAAAGGTTCCTCAGATGCAGGTATATGGTTTTTAAATCTTAAAAGGAAAAAAAAAAAGAACACATTCACAGTGCTCACTGTATTCAATTCAAATCATATATGAGATAAAGAAGTCCCACTTACACAGTAAGGAGTGTAAATCATGCTCAGAATATCAATCTTTCACCACATAGACTCTCAGGCCAAACAGTATATATTTGAGATGCAAAAAAAAAAGATATAATAAATACCGGTAATCTTTCATTAAAGAGTCTCTCCCAGGCACAAATTTCAAGGCAGACAGATGTGTCCAGATGTTTTCTTAAAGCTCTATTGAAGAAGCAGAAAGAAACTGACAATGTCGAGGATTGACAACGCAGTGGTCAGCCATGGAAACGTAGTCCAGCAGATGAAACATCTGATTATAAAGGGAAGTAAGCATGAAGATGTCCTGCAGTGCCATCACCTTAGCATTGGCAAAAAAACAGTGTGACACTGGTACACCCATCTACTGTCCGGAGAAGTCTACTCAGAAGTGGTCTTCATAGAAGACTTGAGGCCAAAAAGCCATACATCCGAGAAGGGACCAAGGCCAAGAAACTCAACTATTCACAAAAACACAGTATCTGAGGTGCAGAAAAATGGCGGGCGCTCTGGACTGATGAACATACCTGGGAACTTCTCGGCTCTGGCTACCCGGAGCCTTCCCTTGCGGGACGCGGCCAGGACTGCACACAGACGTTGGTGGGCGGTAAGGCTGATGTTGGTGGGTGGTCCCGCTGATGTTGGTGAGCGGGCACGCTGAAGCTGGTGGCCGGTCCCGCTGACGTCGGTGGAGTTCCCCCTGACCTCGGTGGAGTTCCCGCTGACGCCAGCAGGAAACTGGGCAGCCCACTGAAAAATGGGCGGGGAGCGGGGCGTTTCAAGACCCCGCTCCCGCGACCCGGAGGATTCGGGTCTTGACCCGGAGAACCAGAGGAGCAGCGCTCACCCGGCAATCTCCGGGTCAAACCCGGAGAGTTCCCAGGTATGCTGATGAGTCTAAATTTGAAATATTCCGCTGTAGCAGAAAGCAGTTTGTTTACCGAAGAGCTGGAGAAAGGTACAAGAATGAGTGCTTGCGGGAATCATTGTGGAGGTTCCTTTGAGGCTACATTTCTGTAAATGGAGTTGGGTATTTGGTCAGAATAAATGGTCTTTCCAATGCTGAGATGTACAGGCAGATGCTTATACATCATGCAATACAATCAGGGAGGCCCCAAATTTACAGTCAAAGCTATTAAGAACCATCTTCAGCATAAAGAAAAACAAGGAGTCCTGGAAGTCATAGTATGGCCCCCACAGATCTCTGATCTCAACACCATTGAGTCTGTCTGTAATTACATTAAGCTAGAGAAGCAACTGAGGCTGCCGAAAACCACAGAACAACTGTAGTTAGTTATCCAGCCTACCAGCCAAGTTACTTATCAAAATGTTTGCAAATGTACCTAGAAGAATGGATGCTGGAGTGAAGGCAATGTGTGGTCACACAAAATATTGATATGATTTTTCTTCTGTTCACTTACTTTTTTAAATGATAAAAATGAACCATTAACATGTCTATTGTTGAAATCATTCTTACTGTACAGCATTTTTTCCACACTTTCCGAGAACTTTACACAGTGACTTATAAATGACCACAAACGTTGACAGGATACAATTGTCTATAATGTCTTTGTATTCTGTAGCATTAACATTACCCTTCACTGACCATTATCCCTACTCCACAAAACTGTAAAGTAGGCACTATGCATTCAGGTAGGCAGCGTTCAGGCAGTGTAGTGTGATTCATTACTTCAGAGAATACGATTCACTGCTCCACAGGCCAGAGGCCGTGGGCTCCAAACCACTCCAGCAAACGCTTGGCTTTGTGCACAGCGGTCTTTGGCTTATGTTCAGCTGCTTAGCCATGGAAACCCATTTCATGAAGCTTCCGATGCACAGTGCTTGTGCCTAGGTTGCTACCAGAGGGAGTTTAATGAGGCTAGAGAGGACATGCTATTTTTTTTACACACTGCACACTTCAATGGATGAGATGTTGTTACTCCTAGATGCTTCCACTTCATAATAATGGCACTTACAGTGGACCGGAGCAGATCTAGCAGGGCGGAGATTTCACAAGCTGACTTGTGGCAAAGATGGCTTCCTCTAACAGTGCCAAGTAACCGAGCTCTTCAGTATGATCCATTCTACTGCCAATGGCTGTTTATGGCGGTAGCTGATTATGTGCTTGATTTTATACACCTGCAATAATTATGTGGAGCGTCCATACACTTTTTGACAATATAGTTATATCGGTTCTGGGATCCATTCATCTTGAGAAGGAAAGTCTCAACATTTGGTATTTTATCAGATGTTTGACAATTGACGACAATTTAAATTATTGACTGTAGTAGTACAAGCTAGTTACACTGGGGCTGAGGGGAATGACTAATGTACCTCTGTTGAATATTGTGAATATAATAAGTGAATTTTCTTTGTGGTTTTCCATTCAAACCCTCTCTCCTGTACAGATTTGTTATTGCCAAATGACAGATTAGTTTCACATGTCATGTTTAAGTACCGATCCCTCACTAACTCTTGCAAAGCCATTGAAATCTGTCAGAGAAGAACATGCTCCAATCTCCCTTTAAGTCAAGCATTTTCTTCTAAAAAATGAAATGATAGATTATGTATCAAGATACTGCAAATGATAACATAACTCTGCGTCATTATACCGTATGTCTCATGTTGTGGTTGCTCCAAAGAAGAAAGGATCTGTCCTGGCTGTTATATGTATGCATCAGCAGAGATAGGCATGGACATGGCTTGCTGCCAACTGGTCCACCAGGGCCTTTGGACGATTTCAGATGGAAGTGTAAGTAGAAGGAAGGTTTTGAGATTTTTTTGGCTTCCCAACAGATAAATAAGTTACCCGGCTAGAGTTCTAAATATTATAATTTGCATTGCTACCCTATTGCATCACATTGACGCGTTATGATTATTACAAGCTCAAGTTGATATAACGAAACAAGCCGACACATCAGGTTGAGAGAGCCCTGCCCTGGAGTTCATTGTCGTGAGAAGTTTATCGGTTTGATATATTATAGCTTTAGGAAAACAGTGTCTCCCACAATTCCAAATAAAATTGTCAGCTATAAACTACAGCTACTGAGGGAGCAATGAGCAGAGTCTACAGATTTGCTCAGGGATGAAGCACTATGTGTGAAACCAGACACTTAAACAACAACATTAATTCACACAGCATCTGTTCCCAAGAATGCCTAAAAATACAATGCTTTTTACAACATTGCACGGAACAGTATGTCTATAGATTGCATCCCCTCGTCTCCTACCCTAGAAGAACCAAGAAGTTTGGAAAATTAACCTTCACCATGATCCACTGGATGGTGGTGAGGCCAAAGAGTCATCAAAGGACGACCCTGAAGTTTTAGGGGGTTGATTTCAGGAGTCGAGATGTAGCTTAAGATAATGGATAAGGTACATTTCATCTCCAGTGGGATGGTACTCAGTATGGGTGCGTATTTGGCATTTGAGGGTGGGCCGCTTGAGGGGTATGTACAGTAAGTTCTACAGGTAGCCCTTTTTTTCTTACAGAAGAACTACCTCCTTCTCCGAATTGTAATTTTGTATACTTAAAAAAGGATTTGTGGAGGAATTCCATATATAAATGGCCAAAATAATTCTTTACAATAGGAAACCAAGCTGGGAGCACCAATCTAAAGGGCGATAAAGCATGTTATTGCCTTCAGGTTGGAACCCAAAGGAATTAATTGACTTAATTAGCCCCTAATCACCAGACAGATTAGGGTTAGAAGAGGTGGAATGAAGCCCACGGGGGCCAGAATGGACTAGAGTGGGCCCTGACAGAGTGCTGAGCAGGGCTAGGCTAAGGCAGGAATTGTGGATTTTAGGGGAGGAGTTTTGGTAGGAGGATATTTAAGTTTGGTGATCACAGGGGTAAGGATCCATTTTGTTTAACCTTACCTGGTGTTGTTTGTCCCACCCTCCCTCCCCTTATGTGGTTGAGTTTGTGGCGTGGTGTTGCTGCATTAGTCCCAGTCGTGGGCAGTAGCTTGCCAGGCATCCAAGGGGTTAATGTGGTGGTATGATCATTGGTGGTCATAACCGGTGGGAGGTTCCTTGCAAGGAGTGGTGCTCGGAACCTCAGGTCCGGGTTGGGGCATCCTGGTATGTCCCCTCCCAAATTGGTGTGTGGTATGGTGTTGCTGCAATAGTCACAGTCGTGGGCGGTAGCTTGCCAGGTATCCAAGGGGTTAATGTGGTGGTATGATCCTTGGTGGTCATAACCGGTGGGAGGTTCCTTGCAAGGAGTGGTGCTTGGAACCTCAGGTCCGGGTTGGGGCATCCTGGTATGTCCCCTCCCAAGATTGGTGTGTGGTATGGTACCTGGATAACTTGGCAAGCTAGGTTGGTTTTGGTTACGTCATTGTCTCTGTTAACGCATCTATGTTTATTATTTCAGGTTTTACAGGACAATGACTGTTAAATAAAACGGCTGTGGCCTTTTCAAACCCATCTTGTGTGTTGGTGTTTTATTTAATTAAGCAACTGAGCTGAGCCTGGCCCGTGAGTCGAAGCTACATCTGTCAGTGTCTTTCCCTCTACGGAAAAAATAATAAAATTTAAAATACTTTTTATATTAAAAAAAACAACATGCACCCCTTTTAATAGAACCATACATATTAACATGTTCACTGTACATTAAATATTTTGAACAAGCAACAAAAAGTATTTAATCTAAATATATTCTTAATGGAGATGATGAGGTTTCTTAACTCACCTATAGCTCATAGTTTAATAAATAAATTTAAATGTAATATTCTGCAGATATATATAGCAAATAATGATCTATCTATGTCATTGAAATGAATATAATATAAGACGTTACCTTGTTGTGGCCATTGTGGTTGCGTGTCAAATGATGAGCCCATCAGGACTATAAATCTATTTAATTTACCTTCCTTTTGAAACATTGCTTTCTTCCTCTGACTCATGAAACAGTTGATCTGCCCCTTCTGTCTTTTAACCTTGATTTGCCTCCAGTTTTATGTTTAATAGTGTGTCAAATGGCAGCTTTAATATCTAATCTATCTTGTAATGAAATGCACATGGGGCTACATTTTTTTTAGATGCCATAAATCACATTGCAATATCTTATTTACAAGATTATGCCGCAAATAGTGTTGAAATACAATTTAAACTTCCCAAAGGCCATTAAGTTTTTTCATTATATCTTGCTATACCTAGGATACTAGAAACAGCATTATAGGGATATTCCTAAATCATGGAAGGCAAATATGATGATCCTACTGCTGTGATCAGCCCTAGCTCCAGCTAGAAGACAACACCTTAGGCCAGGGGCGTCCAACCTGCGGCCCTCCAGCTGCTGCAGGACTACATCTCCCATAATGCTCTTTCAGCTAAGGAGCTGGCTGAGGAGGATGGGAGATGTAGTTGGGCCTCAGGTTGGACGCCCCTGCTTTAGGCCACTGTTGAAGACAGATACCATATGCCCATCTTTAGAACTTCGTGAAACCTCCCTCACTATTATAGCCCATCAAGAGGTCACAATGCCCCACAAAACGTTCTGTTTTGCCCCATGAACTTGCTTACACATTCTGCCCATAACCTGATAATGCCCTGACAATTTTACCCATATGTTGTGGCAAACTGGTACAGGGTGGCAATTACCCTCTGGGCTGCTGTGATTTGAAGATTTTGGGAAACTGTCACAAGCCCATTCTCGGGATTTGTCTTGCAATTCCACAAATAGCCCCCAGGGTCTACCATAACAAATATTTTACGTAGCACTTACACCTTGATTAAATCCTTTCTTTTATCCTTCTAATGGACTTCATGTGCAGACTGTTTAGGTAAATGTGTGTTGGACCAAGCCTAGTCCACTGGATGAACTATCTAAGTGTGCTAAGGGGTTCTCTATTAATAGGCCACTTCGTTGGCTTGCCTCCAGGGTGATTGTGGCCGTCCATGTTTTGAATATGTCCCTCATGAATTTTTTGGTCTAATCTGCAGAAATTGTAGAATAAAGAAGTCTTACAGGTGTTTCCGAAACAGGCCCTAAATTTGGAGGTCTGCTTGTGCTTACTATAGTGGAATTTTATGTTTTTGTAGAAGATTTTGGCCCTACAGGAGCTGAGAATAGGGCATCCATCCATGGTGATGGGTGGGAGTTTTCTGATCATTTAGCACATAGGCCGAGGAGTTGTGGCCCAGCTAAGGTGTTTAGAATTTGGATATTGTTGTTTGTTTGTATATTTTTCTGACATCTAAGAGTTTATCTGTGAAAGGATGAATAATAACCATTTTTGTTTTGTCTGCTATAAAAGTAGCACAAGGATCAAATCTATGAAAAAGGTGGTTTATAACAACATATTTGAAGGATTAAAATGTCAGCGTCAAGCTGAAAAGCTGCTTTCTAATAACAAAATCTCTATTGTAATTCTAGTTAAATTATGGCTACTTCTAAAATTACATTTTATTTATAGAGCACTAGCAGATTAAATAATGCTGTTACAAGAGGGGATAATACAAAATGGACAATGACGTTAAACATTGGCAATATAGAAAATCGACAATAACATTAACACATGGTAACACATACCGGTACAGAAGGAGGAGAGGGACCTGCTCTCTCGCTTACAATCTATTAGAAAGCTGAGAGAGAATGAAATAGAAGGTGAGGGTCACTTGGTAGGAGACGGTGGCCTGAAAATCTCAAAGGTGGGACGGAATGGAGAAGTCAGGGCTATTCTGAGGATAGACTGCATGATTTCGGAACAGGTGGGATTTTATTGAGAGTTAAAAGTTGGAATAAAAAGAAGCAAGTCAGACAGAACAAGGTAGGCAGTTGCAGAAAACACATCTGAGAACATCCAAATGTTGACGCAAATGGTTCAATTGTAGCAAAATACATGGTTGTCATATTAAGATTTTTTTTCTGTAATTTGTTTTTGCTATAAATATTTAAACCTTACTAAAATGATATAACGAATGATTGGAACTCATTCTCTCTGCAATCCATATCACTGGAAGGTGTGAGTCCAGGGGGAACCAGTGTAATGAAAGTAGCTTAACGCAACTAACACAAGCACTCAAATTCACAAGAAAGAGTTACTATCCAGTGGACGTGAGTGCTTGCAACTTGAAAACACAGAACTTGCATGCGAGACCTTGAAAAGTGCAATGTGAGTGCTTGCCTGCTGCTGTCAGGAACTTGTGAGCGATGGTGCAATGGTTTGCAAGTCACCATGTATGATGGGAATGGGAGCGAGTGCACCCAAATTGGGAAAAGGGTGTTCATAGGATCAATATCCATCGCTTCAACCTCAGGTGAAGCATATGAGATAGGAGAGCCACATTCCCGACAGGAGTTAGGGTGGATGGACTGCGTATGCTGAACATGTGGCTTAACAACACTTGTTGTCATTGGTTAGTTTATCTAAATACCAAATTCGAATTGTTATCAGTTTTTATTGATCAGTACAGAATAGAAACCGAGACTGAAAGTTTAGGTCCAGTTATAGTCCAAGAGTACATCGAATAAAGACCTAATCATGATTTATTCAATGCAATAAATAAGAAAGCCCTATGAAGCTTGCATACAATGACACCAAGTGGGAAAGAAATGGACATAATTTTGTATATTGTCAGTCTTCAAAGCTGGTCAAAAACCTCTGGCCACGTCCAAAAAGGTACACAATGTAGATTTAAGCTCTACAAGAAATCTTCAAGAAGTACTTGCGCTTACTCAAAAGTCTTTGCAAAAATAGCATGACCCACGCATTACCTGACCATTCTTTCTTGGAACACGGCAAAGTAGAGTGAATGTTCATAGACAGGGACATACAGTAGGGTAGGGCAGATAAGGAGACATGGAAAGATAGAATCCTTGGTGGGTCTAGGTGAGCCTGCTCCTCATATTAGGAACATTTTGTTACCTTTCTTCAAGTGCCTTGCCTATGTATTTAATATAAAGTTAAGGTAATATAAAATCAGTCTCACATCATCATCACTGCCAGTGCTAGCAGCGCACCAGCCCCCAGTATTGAATGAATGAATGAATGAATGAATGAGTCACTTCCGCTCCCTAAGACAGCTGCTTGCATTTCTCAGTTCTTATTCTCCTGTGGCTGACCTGTCATATTTTGGGCTGGAAGAAGCTTTCTATTTCTTTTTTAATTAGTGTTTCTTTATAAAGCATGTGCTTGGCTGTATACAAATAAAAATAATTTTCCTGATGATGGTATTTAAATAGCAGTCTGGTGGACAATCAGTACTCATTCATACAGATCCAAGCGAAAAGTACGAACAAATTTAGACAAGAAAAATGTTGAGCCCATCACTGTCCATCAACTGACATTCATAAATATTTTTTTTTGCAAATAGCATATTGGTTGAAAAAAAGACATATTCTTTGCTCTAGCGACCATTAGAGATTTTTTTAGATGTTTTTAAGTGTTCATCATTATAGTGACAGCCTACTGCCCCAAACAACCTCACCAATGATGATAGAGTATTAGAGTACTTGGTAAGTAGTAGTGACTCAATGTTAAAGTGACCCTCCAGCTCATCTGAACTTTAAGGTATACGATAGATGAATGGTACCCATAAATTTAAATATGGTCCTGCTTGTAAATGCATTAAGGGAGTCTATGGAATGCCCCCATATCCATTTGCCACTTTCTCTGCTCCATGCTATTTGGCTCAGACAAACATATCTGCTGTTGCTATACTATACTCATTGACAGTCAGTTTTGGTGCAAGCCTGGAGAGAATTTCAAGAAATGGGTGCCATGAAGACCCCAATGTACAGAAAGTGGTCACACTGATTTCAGTGTGATGTTTTGTTGCCATTGATTGACTTTAGACCACTGCTGTTGCGCTGCAGACTCTCCTAAAGGTAAGTAACTTTTTGAAGAATGCATATTAGCATACTGGGAAACTTTTGGTCTCCAGCCTACCCTTGCGGGATGCAGCCAGGACTACCCGCTGACATCTGTGGCCGTTCCATTTAAAGAGGAAATGGTGGGGGACTGCACTGTGTCAGAACCCCATTCGGAGGATTCGGTTGTCGACCTAGAGAACTGGCTCTTCACCTGGATTCTATGGGAGTAACCTGGAGAAGTGAAAATGTATGCATATGAGAACTCACAAAGTTCTTAAATATACATTAATTGTTGATGAGGCTCATAGGATGTTGGAGAACCCCTTTAAATTTTACTCATCATCCAATGCATGTCCTACTCTCTCCTCACTTCTGTTAAATTTCAAGTAACTTTTGAAGCGCTATGCCTTTTTCATTGATGGAGTCCAGGGTGGGCTGTACACCTTCTGGCCTGGGGGCAAGTAAAACTGAGTGGCATTCTGAATTGTGTGTGCTCGTCTCATGGTTGCCCCAAGGCTTCTAGTCACCAGCCCCTACCTGTGGCTAACATGTAGCTTATAAGGGATCTTTTTTCACCTGACATGCTCTATAGATTTCTTTTAGATTTGAACTTTATGGTACTGTCCATAGGAGAAATCACTTTAGATTCATAAAGTGGAGTCACTTCTACATTGTTATTCTGTAAGGATGAGTTGTCTACATCATAGGCAAAAGTTTAAACTTTAATTCTCTTGGAGCATGCAATTATTAAGATAGGTTGTTTACCTACTTCACAAGAAAGGGTTGTGAACTCAAAGGAAAAGTATTTCCCTTGAAAATAGTGTGTGTGGGGTTTTTTTTTAGAAGATGTTGCTTTTTCTGCCATACTAAACACAAGTGTCTGCTTCCCAAAACAGAATAATCAATATCTGGTACGTTTTCAAGACCGAGCTATATAGGTGATATAATTACCCAAGTTGTACTAAAAGCTGTGAAGGTAAAATATTTTCCTGCATGTGATATTGTGAAAATAAAGTCATGCTGTAACCCCTTGTTTTCATCTGGTAATCCACCCCTGAACCCCTCATCTCCTGCTCTAACCCCTTGTTTTCACCCGATATGTCTCTATTCTGCTTTTTCTCCATACCCTGCTGATTTCACAGGGATAACTTTGGTGCCCTCTTGTCTGGCTTCATTGCAATTGTTAAGACAAAGTGTAAAACATCTGCGTCCTACATGCAATCACCTCATCTGACCACTTATGAGGTAGCCCTGTAAATTCCAAGGCCTCACTTGGAAACATAGCTGCAGTGCCCGCATCCCAAGTGGACTCTTTTTAAGTGGATGGCTAAGAATTACACTGGTGGGAGCTGAAACACCATCTCCCAGTGCAATCAGTAGGTAACCCTCCAAATCTCCCTAATCCTTACTATGGACCCTTACATGTTTTTATGCTTTTCTTTTCCCCTTCTCAAACATATTTCATCCCCCTTTGCTCTTGACAATCCCTCCACAGTCCTCATATCTCCCTCTCTTCTGCAAAAACCCACCTTTTTCGAGAAGCGTACGACCTTTCCTCGGAACCTTTGAGGTTCCCAGCCATCATCCTACTTAAGCTAACTGAACGATCAACAATCTCTACAGATCATCCAGACCCAATCACCTCATCCCCATCCAAGCAGTCCTCTCCTACTGTTTCACTTCCCCCTCAACTAGATTGTAAGCTCACAAGAGCAGGGCCCTCTTATCCTTTTGTACTGTTTTCTTTTTTGTGTGTGATTCTGATTTATTCCTCTGATTGTAACAGCGGCACAGAATCTACTGGCGCTATAAAAAAATGTAATATGATAAATCAGATGTATGGAGATGAGACATATACAATATGGTAACAAAAAAAATATAACAAAATCAAAATGTAAGTTCAATGAACTGAATATGTGTTTATAGCCGGTGTGATGATCCATATGCGAGAAGGGAGAAATAGGTGTGATATATACTCATAATGTGAAAAAAAAGTTATAGAAAATTGATAGAGCTTCTTCCTGCTGTGTACACATGGCAGCTTCTAGAGCCGAACATAATAATTTCCTTTCTCGCACCAAGAATCTTCACCTGGACTTTTTCAATGGCTATGTTTAGGGACGATGTTTGGTTAAGGTGGTGTAAATTATTTTTTTAATGAAAAGCCAGCTAAAAAAATATATGAATACGTAAAAAAAAAAAATAAGCATTTGTTTAAGGGAAGCTCTTGTCACCATTAAACCAAAGACCAAAATAAAAATGAATTGGTGTATGGAAGGTACAATAAAATAATATGAGACAGAGTTGGATTTATGCCTCCGGGTTGCTCTAGGCCTGACTAGCCACCCCCTTCATAGACGGAGTCCTTCACTGCCAGGATATGACATCATAGACCAGCGCTCGATATCTTTGAATGCAGGCTATGGCGGTTGGCCCAGTCATCCATAGTGTAAATGGGCCAGTTTTGGAGACCATTTTTTTGCTGCAGAGGAATCGCAGCCCCTCTCGCCCTGCTGTCCTACCCCAGAATATGTTACTGGTCTCCACACTGAAGGAGTTAACCAAAAAAACGGTGTTGTAGGAAGGCATGGTGAACCAAAATGAGTCAAAATGGGCAAAGCCTCTCCAGGACTACCTCAAAGCCTTGCGTGTTTGTTTCCCGATGTCCCCTCCCAGAACATGGCACCCTATATGCATGTCTTATCTCAAAACAGATCTGCTGTGATCCCTCATCGCGTCCTAATAATTCTTTTCATTAAAGATAATTCTTTTGTTGGGCCCAATGGGAGTTGTGCTACCCTGCGGCACGGTTTCTAGCTTACCACTGGCCATGTCATTATTTGGATAACGCATCCCTTTGGCAACATTATTTTGCTTCGGCACAGTCCGTGACTTTAAGTGTTAACAAGATCTGGCCTAAGACCTTGAAGATGATCGAAAACCATAATGAGTTTCAGATGAGCTTAGCTCGCTCCTAATTACCATGAATGATAAAGACCGGGCTTTTTATTGCTCATTGGCCTATATTCCAGCAGATGCAATTCATCATAAAACTTTCTAATTTATCTCCTGAGAAACAAGGTTAAGAAAATAAAGTAAACCAGTAAAGTGTAAAACTCCTGTATACACGTCTTAAAAGGAGGGTTTTTTAAAGTCTAAATAATTTTTTTTTGCGTGTTTATCTACAAATATCTGGTCAGAGCAATTTTGCAAGCGACGTTACGCTACCATTCAAAAGTTTGGGGTCACCTAGAAATGTCCTCGTTTTCAACAGGAAAGTACATTTTGTCCATTAAAATAACATGAAACGTAATTACAAATCCAGCGCAGACGGGGTTAATGCTGTAAATGACTATTGTAGCTGGAAACGGCCGATTTTTAATGGAATATCTTCATAGGCGTACAGAGGCCCCTTATCACTCCCATCACTCCTGTGACGACGGGAAATCTGTAGAAACCAGGATACAGGGCAGTTTGTTCCCCATAGAATTATGAGGAATTCTATAGAACATGCTAATATCTATTTTTGTATTCCAGTCCAGTGTTAACATATACCTCTCAGAGCTGAATGTTTCATCTCGTGAGCATACCTGGATTTGACCCAGAGTCTGAGGGGTTTTGCCCCAATCTCAGGGTAAAGGGGCAGATTCTTAGGGATTGATGAGTAGGCATGTCCTAACATCAATCCAGTCTAAAAAAAATTAACCGGATAACAGTATGTCTGCCTTTACTTGGGAAGTGACTACAATAAGGGAGCAGGGCTAGCCATATATACTATTATTACGTTGTCCCATTATATTATATGTTATTATATTTCAGATGAACACAAATGTCATAATCTAAAACTAGAGGGTCAGAGGCTTAGATGTAATGTAAGGAAGTTTTACTTTACAGAAAGGGTGGCAGATAAGTGGAATGGCCTCCCATCCGAAGTGGGAATTAAACTTGCATGGGATATGCATTAAGCTATCCTGCATCTAAGAGTAGGTCAAGAACTGATTAAGATATGAGTCCTTACATCAGGAAAAACGGGTCTGTTCTTATCTGCCATAGAATTCTGAGGTTAGCCTCACTTAGCCTTCAATAGGACATGGAGTGGGTAGGGAGTAGGTCAGAGCGGACAGAACTTGAGTGGAGAGTGGTTGTGACCAAATGCTGCTCCATGTAGGTAGCTGCGAGGTAAGCAGATCTAGTCCAGAGACAGGATCCCACAGCTCCATTGAATTGTAGAGGACATATTAATGATGCCAAAGTGCCCCGTGGCTTCCCATAACCCCGACGATCACCATGGGTGTGCACAAGTGTATTGGCTTTACGTAGAAAAATAATAATTTTTTTTAGTGCTAGAAAATATCTTTTTGTGTAGAATTGATTTACAATCCAGTTATAGCTTTGCTTTAAAGGGTACATCCATTATTTCTCAGCCTTTGGCATGAAGGTCTGCTATTTTCATTTATCTGGCCAAAAGCTAAGAAATAATGAAGAAAACAGTGAGATATCTCTTATGCTCTTTAAAATGAGTAGACGTGGGGGTGGATGCGTGGAGTGGGAGTCATGCAGAGTATTTGGCTGATTAAGTTATTCTAGCCGAACTAAAACAGCTTTCGGTCATGATAATCCCCGTGTACTGGCTGTTCTGCGAGAAAATGATGATTAAAAGCTTCGCATGTAAAAGTTCTCGGTGGATGAAGAACACAATCCCGTCTGCTTTTTAGATATTAAATAAATATGGATATTTTGTCACATTATTTTTCAGTAAAAGTCCAGGATATCATCTGAATCACAAATCAAAGTACAATGTATTATGTTAGAGGCTATAAACAGACAGTCCATTCTGTATTTTAATACCAGAAAAAAATATATTTATAGAAAATGTGTAAGATGTGTTATTTCTATGGGAGAAGCTAACTGTTCCATGATTTACAGGTGTTCGGTAGTACTGGATACTGGAGAAAGTGGAGAGAAACTTGGCTTAGCAGCGCCTTACTGGGGAGACGATGGGAGCCTGGGCAGATTACAGAGATCCTCTGATCTCCATTGATTGGCCCAGGGAGCTCCCATGTGGCCTCTGGGTATGGTGGGCTTTACATGCTGTGCACCGTACTCACTTATGGCGCTGGCCCGCCAATCTCTACCTCTTGCCACACCCCCAGGTGCCCATATTTGGACAAAAATGTTGGAGGACTGGCTCACTTACATAATGGAAGTCTGTGCCTAAAATGTAGGATTTTGGATTTGCTTAACTCAGACCTGTTCACATATAAACAAAAAGATCACCATGCTAAATTTACCTTGAAAAACACAATTTTGGGGCTTTGGCTTGCATACATGTTTGTATTTAATCATGTAGGTCACTAATTTAAAAAGCTAAAGAAAAGATATTTCAGATTGCTAAATGTCAAATAGTGATAATTTCAGTTAATTTCATAGAAACATTAATAAATGTCATGAAGTTTTAGATGTGTTGACGTGTAAAACTGGTTTCCAGAATTTCTTCTGATCTCCTGTAACGAACGGGTTGTTATGGAAACAATGCGACATTCAGGCTAATGGCATAATTACGGCATTTGGGCTTATACGTTAATGAGATGTTTATAAAGAACTTGTTATTGTAACTCTGTGCCCCTGGACAGGAAGAGGGGACAAAAAGGTACGGCATTGTGTGCTTAAGGTGAATTTTAATAGCTTTTTTAATAAAATAAAACATTTGATCCCTACATTCGCAAGCATTGTTTGAGCCCTGGACCTCATAGTCTTCTCACCAGTATGAAAAATACAGGGATGATTAAACTAGCCATTAAACTAATTTGATTACATGTAAGACTAGCTGTCTTATGTGTAACCCTCTAATCTTTCATACGCATGCATCTATCCAATGTATGTACTGAAACATACAACATACTCGTGTGATACTGACCCTTGTTGTAACATCATTACTTGTCAGGCAACATATACAGCATGATACTTGTGATTTATACACTGGTGGAAAATCAGGGTGACAACATTGCGTCAAAGTACGGATCCTTGGTCAAAGATGACTGGGGAAACCCTAAGAGAGAAGGTTTCTTTCGGTTGAGGCTCCAAGTACCGTAGCCACCAGCACTTAGCTGCTTTTCTTGATCTAAGAGCAAGCCTAACTCGACCAAAGGGTTAGGACAGGCAGCAAACCAGCAACGCTAAAGAAAAGACCAAAGAAATTAACCAAAACGGGGACAGCAACTAACCATAAGGCCAGCGATCACCAAAAAGTTCACTATGGGCAAGGATGTGCAGCTGGATGGACATGTCCTTGGACATGGCGGACACCATGGTGCTAACATGTAATGTAGGAAGACCATGATGTGCTATCCTGCTGACTATACCGCTGGCAAATCAGGAGGTATTAGACAGAAGGCTGCCAATTATGTTAATTTTTTTCTTTTTTAAATATTTATTTTCCTTTATATGATGAGACATGTTCAGCAACAAGGAAGCCATATCTAGTGTTGGGCTAACCTTTGCATTAGATCCCAACTTACAACTCATACCTTTAACGCTTTTGATCTTGTAACATGTATATTACTTGTAATTTTCCTAGCTTAAAGTATGAAAGTATGAAATTTATTTCAACTATGTGAAAGGAAGGTGAAATTACAATTAAAAATAATTAATTTAAGGTCTTACCCAGAACATCAGTGTTTTTATTGGTAAGATAATAAAACTTCTGGTAAATTAATGAGCGGCTTACATACCAGACACAAAGGATACAATTGAGAAGTTGAAGGGAATACTGGTACCGAACGAAGTTTACATAGTTAACATGTTTCTATAGTAATATTCCACGCTATTTGGGATTCAGACCTGTTATTTTCAGGAGACAGATGGTAATTTAACTTCTGGGTATATTGATTTTTTTTAATGCTACTACTGGAGTTTTATTTTATTTAATGGGCATTTTTGGAACAAAAAAAAGGGTCATAGCAATGGGCACATGCTGTTCCCCCTACTTATACTAATCATTTCTCAGGCTAGTGGGAGAGTAAAGTTGTAAACAAGTTGAAAATCTGTTATTTACAACAGATAACTCCTAATTTTTAATCTATGAATGATATTTTTCTCATATGGACAGGGGCATTGGATTGTATAAATAAACTTGTGGAAGAATTGAACAATAGTGCCATTTAATTTAAAATGAACCCCTTAATGACAAATCCTGTACATGTACGGGCTCAAAATGCATTGTTTTCAATGGGTTTAAGGGACCGACCATTGTCCTTAAGGGGTTAAAGTGGATAATCTGATATCAGCCAATAATGTGCATGGAAACATGTGTTTATAGATTAAATTGTATAACTAAAATACATTCTTCTTCTTATAAATGCCGTAGTTGGCTACATGAACAACTATCTAGAGGTCACAAAGCCACATAAAATGTCTTTGTTTTAGGGGAAGAGGTTAGAGATGTATTGGGCTTTACAAATGTCTCCCTCATTGGTCATTTGGAATTTTGGAAGGTATGATATAGCCCTATAAAATTCTATACCGTGTCCATGCTTCGGACACCATTCCTGGTTAATCTAATGTGTATCAACCTAACACGTTTTACACTGGTGTCTAGCCCCATGGTAAACCAGTAATTGTAGGGGCTTAATCACTAGTAGGCATTGGTTGAAACCATTGTGGTAGAAGACCTTTAGCTTAATGTGTGCTTATAAACTCAGCAGTAATGTAAGTGGTTGGTCTACAAAAAAGTGTTTTGGGCTACTGCTACCAATGGCTCATTTGGTTAAGTTTGCCAACCCATGAGTTGTCATCTCTCACATGAATGTCTCTCATGACGTAGCAACGGTCTTCTGCAAACCAAATGCCACCAATGGAACAGAACCCTTGCGTCTAAAATGTTTGGGCGCTTCTGCTGTTTTGCTGCTTGAGACATGTCTGGATTTTACGAGACCTCTCTCTCGTGGCGCTCATGTGAGGGGACTAGATTCAGCCCCTGCCGACTTATTGCATTAGTGATTTCAGCCCGCTTCCTAATCCCTTTTCCATTTGAAAATGTTTTTTTTTTTTCTGTAAGAAGGCTTTCAATTGAAAAGAGGCTTAAAACTGCCCGTCTTGATTTGCTTTGTCAGTCTGCCGTCATTAAAATGGATTGCAGCTGGCTCGGCATCTATCTTTGGACATAATGAGGGAACAGACGGCCTCCTGAATCACCACTTGCTATTTCACCACTGTTTGTTCCCTGTGATACACACACGCCACTGCACATGTGTTGTTTGTATACTCGAAGATATATATGTACTTAAATATTCATACATAAACACGCTGTCAGGACTCTTGCTTTGCCCATTTAGATCATTCATCATCATAATTCTGTCCTATATTCTCAAATCAATTACGTTGTGGCCATTTTACTGTATACATGGCAGCAAGGGAGGGCCGACAACCTGGGTGACAAGTTCAGCAATAGCTATATGTATTGGAAGCCCTTCTTATGCATTAGCCATGAGAGCCGCCATCTTTATTTCTAGCCCTCAAGGATCTGCACAATATTTCTCCCCTTCCAGGTGCTTAAATACTATCCATGCATAGCAAAATATCCAAGAGCAAGGGAACAACATAGCTACATATCAGAGGTCTGCAAATGAGAGATAATTGTGATTAATGTAAAACGTTTGTGAGCAACTATGGAAATGTATGGAATTAAAATGGCAGTTTTAAGCATTTCTTTCATTGTATGCTTTAAATGCATTTTTAACTTGTTTAGTTGCAATCTCTTCTCCTCTGGACATATGACTCTGGCAGGGCAGTGGTGGCGAAGAGCAAGCTCCTCGGTGGTAGTTGGCATGCTACCTGTTGGAGATCAGTGATATATGTTGGGTGCATCATATAAAGACTAGCACTGGGCAAGCGGCCAGTTTGCCGTCAAGAACGTTTGGCCGCGTATTCTGCATTTCCTGGGAATATATTGTTTTATGACATCTGGGTCCGTTGGGTGCATCCTAAAGCATTTTCTCGAAATTAGTCACAACCTTTTCCATCTAGCTTGTTTCACAGAATCTAAAGGTCATTCCTAAAGCATTTCTAACAGTCCAGGGGTACCTATTGAGTCATTTATGCTGGACCGACATGAAATGACCACCAGACACACCTACACATCACATAGTCACACCAGATCGATCCCCTAATGTTATATATCTGGTGCTTGCCAATAGCTCGGCCCTATTGTCTTCTCCTCTGGTCAGTATGATGTCATAACACTGGGCCTCTCTGCATTGTGCTTAAGCGTTAACACGATATTGAATTTAACGATTTAATGATTGAATTATTTCAGGTACCAAACCTCTCTTTAGCTGGAATTGTATTAATTATTTATACATTTTATACCAATGAATCCAACTAATCTTTGCAATGTATCTTTGCATGCTACTTTCCATTATGTTTTTTTATTGTTTAAATGCTATGTTTTCACATCTTCAAATCTGTGAGATTTTTTTTTAACTTTCTCTTCTCTTTTATAAATAATTACATTTTTTGGATCCGCTGAATATTGTGCTAACACTTCATTTTAATGAATATTTTATCTCACTCACTGCAGGTTTCTTGTTATATTTTGCATCTCAGGGGATTTTGGTTGTTAGGGTATTGTTCATCGGCTGAACTAATTGTTCACTTTATTTTTAAAAGTATTAAACTGGAAACCATTTCATTATAACTTATATAAATACACATGAAAGTATGTCATCGTCACTTTGAACAATTTGTAATTCAACTTTTTTGGGGGGTTGTCATACATTGTATATATAATGGCACTTTTTCTACCTAAAATAGACAAATATCTATAACATATGTGAAAAATGAGGCACCAAAATTGAAATGTATGGTGAGAGCTCTTATGTTTTGGGCTCAGTTTCTCTCTCCCTCCTTACCTACATGTACAAGGCATGTACTGGCCATTATTGGTAGTCACCAGTGCCACAACCAGTGCCACTCCATCTTTTTGTTGGAAGACTTTATTGGAAATGGGTCGCATGAGCAGCCGCAGATAATATGACTACTAGTAGACTGTATTTAATGGAGTACTTGGATTCTTTGGTTTTATAATTTAAAATATGATTTCAAATATGACTCCAGGTGCTACTGAATGCCGTCCTCCGGAACATGTCGACTGAAGGTTTTACATGGTGCGATGCCGTGAGTACGCCTATGAGTTCTGAACATCGTCCGAGAGACGGTTTATAGCACCGTGGTGAGGTGATTTATTACACATCTTATTATTTATTTTCTAAAACATTTTTTTTAAATCGGGTATGGCCTTACATTACATGCTTCGCTTCTTGAGTCTTGTCTGTTAATTCTTTCCCAGGTGGTTGAGTCAACGATTCCAATGAACTTTTCTAATCATTATTAATGTATGTGAACCTTTGGGTGACTTACTATTGAGGAGATTTAAAGGTTTTACATTATTTTTGCTTTATATTTGTGCCTTTTCGTTCTGATTACCCTCTCTTCGCATGCCGACGGTGGACACTGGTGGTATAAATCGCCTTGAGCTCCAGGAGCCCTTGAGGCTGGCCTTGTGTACATCTGATAAGCAATTAAATGTGTTTATTTATTATGCACAATGAACACTTGAGCTTTGGTATATGTGACATGATACTTTATTCCTTATGAATATACCGCATGCATAAATCCTCTTTATCACATAATAGATTTTACATCGATGAATAGGAGCATAATGAGAAAATTAGGTGGAGATGATACCTTTATGGGCTAAATGAATTGCATTAGATTGCAAGCTTTTTTGACTAATTAAGGTCTTTTGTTTAGGAATATTATACCATATTATACCATGTATACTAGATAACTAGGATGATAGACAAAAATCAGGAGTCTTTTGTTCTTGGTTCTTATTGCCATGACTAATTTCCCCGGATTGCAAACAAATACAGTGAACGGTTGAAAATATAAAAAAAACATTTGAGCCTCCAATGTTTGGTCCTAAACTATTCCCTGTCCAATATATTGTTTTTTTTTGTTTTTTTTTTATAATGTTTCTTTAAGAGAGAAAACATGGTAGCATAGTAAAAGCAGCGTCGTTCCAAAATACACTTACAATATTGTACACAAGTGCATGGGTGCTAAGATGAAAGTATCAATATTAGCAACTTTGACCCTAGTTTTATAGTCCAATTCCAGGCAGTCAAAGAAGGCAATATATATATATTTTTCTCTTTTTATGCAGTGATGGACACTGGAGGAATGGTGAAGAGGCTTTCCCGGTAGGGCGCACCATGGCTCCACTCTATTGTAGAAGTCCTCCAAGAGGCCAAAATGCTGCAGACAGATCTAGAGCGAAAGACGGCCCTGGGCACATATCTTTACAAATCGTTATCTTCAACCTGCTCCATTCCACCGGTACTGGATTCTGCAGTCCCATTAGGGCAATTTATTAACCTGTCCCACTGCACACAGAGCGAGAGAAGAAAAGGGGACACTGATAATCCCTTTCTTTTGTTATTAGGGTGTCTTGGGGACTCCCTTATTAATTAAATTCTTTAAAAAATATTAGTTTCATGCGGGAGAGGATCTGACTTGCATTTTGATGCAAGTTTAAATAGCCGTTGTAAGTAGTGAATCTGCAAATGATGTCCTCCATCCTTTAATGACTAGGCTTATTTAAACATCCAACCATAATATTCTCTATCACCACATACATTTATGTGAGGAAATATGAAAAATATACTTTTTTTTAATCAATTTCCCAAATAAAACCCAACATCATCTGTTTTAAGGGTGATATTCCGCCTACTTTGCACTAAATGTGGCTTTATAGACGTCATCCATACTTTAATGCCCAAACCTTTCACAGAAATAATACTTTAATCATGAAAATTTATTATAATAATAAGATTTATAATCTTTGGCAGGAACACGTAATCGTCATGTGATTCATTTTTATAATACGGTATATTAGAGACTTCAATTAGCGAATCCGATTCAGTGACCTGCCTAAAGCTAAAGGTTATTTAGCAGCTACTGTTTATTCTGTGGCAGCATTGCAATTATTGTTAACCACGTCAGCTAAGAGGGTCTTTTCTGATTTGTCTTTTGGGCGTCACACCAACAGGTTTCTGTCCTCCTTCATTAGCGAAAGCCACACGAAAATAATGTTATTGCTCAATTTGTTACAAAGTTGCAAAGTTAAGTTAGAGAAGAATGAAGATTGACAGAATTCAGCTGGCACGAAGCCAGTCAGACAATGAAGAAAAAAACCCTAACACAATAAAAGGGTTTTAAAAATAACTCTGTTAACTAAAAACTAAAAACCTTTGCAATGTTGGTATCTATTTTTTAATTAATAATATACAGACGAAACAAACGCTACATAACTACTAAATATGAAACTAAAATATCTCTGAATATTTCCAATCTGCATTTCCGGGACGAGACAATATACCCCACTGACGAAAAGCCTGGTTTTGTCTCATTTTGCCCCAATAAACTCCCTTTATCTGCAGACCTGGAGGCCGCCATTGTTCTCAGTCGTGATATTTTGGGGGACTATCCCTGCTCACACACCAGTGTGTCCGGCTGGGTTATTGGAACTAAGCCATTCCGTTGTTTACCACAGACAGTAAGAGCTAAAACACATAAATCTGGCTAACATAAAGCTGCCTGAAAACACATTTTGCTAAATAACATCTATTTTAAAGGGAAAACCAATTTTGTTTTGAAACTTATTTTTAATTTGATGTAAGCAATTCATTTTCTAAATTTGCCCTTGTGTGCCTAAATCCCCTTTTTATTTATTCAGATTTTTTTTCCTTTTTTTCTTGCTATTATGGTTATACTAAATTTATATTAGTACATTAAATTTAATATAATTTTTTTTTTGCATCATTTTCAGTTGGTGTCAGGAGTATCCGGACATACGTACGGCTTGTTTAGCTGAGTTTAAGCTATTTGTTCCGTTTAATCTCAATTGGCTGCCCACCGGTGTGTGCTTTGATCTGCTTAGACAAAAAAAAGGTTTACGCCAGAAAAGTGAAGTAGTTTTATTTTCTCGAAATCCAATGAGCACTGATTCACAGAAATTCAAAACGAATAATTCCAATCACTAGACAAACGTATTTCCTGGATTTTCGCCTTTCAGGCTAATTTTGGATGTTGTGTTTATTTAGAATTGTTTTTGCAAGATTAAAAAAAAGTAACACAAAACTGCTCAACATTTTAATCCCCATTAATGATTCCGTTATTAAGTGTTGACTGCCTTTGTCATGCTTATGATTTTGCTTCCGTGACCCCTGTTTTTTTTTTTTTTACTATAATTATTTTGAGTCTCTTAATGGGCCAATTAAAGATGATTATATTTCGGTCTGGGTTTGCGTTTGGATCATCGTTTTCCTGGTGTATTATTTTTATCTCTGACCCTAAATGCACAAGAAGACTTTAGGTCAAATCATTAAAATGGCCCGTTCTTTTTTTATTCCCTGCGCCCTGTCAAATGGAGATGTTGTGTGATGTAAGCCCACATGCCGTGTTTGCAACACATCTCGTAAGATTCATGCTATTCCGTGTCTCCTATTACTTGTTCTGAACACCTGAAATAGAATCCCCTTTAATCAATGCTTCTTTTGACACTTTTACTTACCAGTGATTAAAAATTTATACCCCAGCTGCTTTTTCGAGTCTAGGTTTAGAGTCAAGGCTGCGAAGAGGATTAATCACACACTCCTTTGAGGATTTACCGTCACTGCAGCGTTAGCAAAAAAAAGGGGGTAATAACTACAAGGAAGCTCAACCTTGTGCACAGGGCCAATGAAAATGTATATTTATTTTGGAAATGGTTTCAGGATGAAAAAATATATATATTGGGAAGTTTTAAAAATATCAAAGTTGGGGCATTTTACCGATCATATTTAGGCCCTATTGTCAGCCATATTTGTCACACAGTTCCAATCGACTACAGGAGAAAATAAATCCAAGTTATGTTAATATGTTATTAAATATTGTATTCATTGGGAATTCGTTATTCACTAAAGTGAGAGTTTACAGTAGAGTTGTGGTTTTAATTCTCTCATGTCCCTTTTTCATTATCAAGGCCAACACTAGCAAGTTTCTCCAGCATGAAGGGGCTGACCCTGCATACTGCATAATTTAATTGATGTGGAGGCTTTGGATGAGTCTCAGCGAGTTAACTATGCAGTATGCTGAACCAGGCACAGTGAATAGTAAAGGAACTAAAACACCACTATCCAGCAAACTCTCCTTTTAGTGAATAAACCCCATTGCATCAGATTGGAGCCCAGAAAAAGAATTGGAAGTCTGGGTTGGTCACCACTTAAGTGGTTTTAGTAATTTATTCAAGAACCGACGAGATCTAACCTAGACCATTGAAGACTTTTATCATCTACAATGGAATATCTCAAATATGGAAAAACTCCATGGCTCATGGAGCTGGTTTCAGGGCTGATTTTTCAGCAGGTTGGCAACTCGTTGACTTTCACAGACAGACAATCTAGTTTTTTTTCAGTCAACCTGGAATGGATGCAGATAATTGACATCAATGTAACCCAGACAGTGATTCCAGTGCTCTACGCAGCATACATTAGGTTTTAAGGCCTTAAAACCCCAATCCAAAATAGCAAAACATTGAGCCAATTGTTTTAGTAAATGATCCCTGGCTGGTTTCTAATACAAGCAAGTAGTTGTATCTTGATTTTTCTTGCTTTTCACAATCCATTAGGTTCTAGATTAGCCATACCATATGACATATTGATTGATTTCAGGGGAAAAAGAGACAATATGGGCAATATGTTTTCAGAAGCCTAGACCTCCTCAAAACCACTTGGCTAAAAGATTTTGAGAGGCACTAAACATTGATATACAAATTATGTATACATTGTTTCTTTAGGAAATTATCAATATTTAAAAAAAAATACTTATAAACTAAACTGTAATACAGCCATAGCGCAGCCACTCCATCCCAATATATTTTAGTTCCAATGACACACATAATTGCCCCAGGTTCTCATATCCTAAAGATCTAAAGATTATTCAGGCATAAGCCCACTGGGGTAACAGAAAACATGTTTTCCTAAAATAATCTTGAAGGCATGGTAGAAGTAGGTACAGTATATGTAATCATGATTTTTGGTAGAACTCAATAGTGTTTCTGGCATAAGAATATGACAAATACAGTATCTACCCCTGGGAGTCTCATGGTAGCCTCATCAAAAACTCACATATTCTTCCTTAAATAAGTCAGTATCACCCCAAAAAATGTTATTCAAGTTAATTCAAAATTAATATTATATAAGCTTAGTTGTTAGTTGTCTAATACATCCTGTGTACTGACTGTTCTTTTCAGATCTTGGTTATTATGTATGTGCAAGACATTTCATATATCCAGCTTATTATATACAGTACTGAGCAAAAGGCGCCTGATTGCCCTGCATTTATTCTGCAGCATGACAACAACCCCGTACATACAGCCAAAGTCATTAAGAACTATCTTCAGCATAAAGAAGAACAAGGGGCGTTAGACGGGATGGTTTGACCCCCGCAGAGCCCTGATCTGAACGTCATCAAGCCTGAAGAGAGAAAAGCAACTGAGGCCACCTAAATCCTCAGAAGAACCGTGGTTAGTTCTCCAACCTACCTGCCGAGTTACTTTAACGTTGTGTGCAAGTGTGCCATGAAGAATTGATGCCTTTTTGGACGACACTGAGACGTCTCTCCTTCCCATCTATAAATAAGTGCTTTTAGAATTCATAGGAATATAAATCAAATTAATTAGATTTGAATCTGAAAAACATATCTTCAAAACAACAATTAACTTTGAAATGTATACATAAGAGATAAATGTGGGTATGTAAACATCAGATATAAAGCGTGGCTTAGGTTATTTGAAGTGCCATATGTGGGTTGTAAAATAATTTTTTTTTTAAAAAAAATGTTTACAAGTTTAATGTTTTAAACAGCTGTACGCTTGCATTCAAACCTGGAGGCAGGGAACCGTTAAAAACCAAAATGGAATAAATAGAGATAGGGCTCAGCTTGCAAACATAGGGTCCTCTTCTTGTCCTCTCCTTATTTATGTTCTCTCCTTATTTTGATATCGCTACGGACTCTCCTGGTGCTCTACAGATAAATGCAATGTTATGAAGGCTTTTTAAAATTAGTGGATAAAAGAATTAAATCCTGTTAACTATGTATTTTGACATGGATTCCTGGCCTTGTTGTGTTGATGTCCTTCTCAGGTCCTTTTGGGGATGAAGCTCCCAGGCAGGAGCATTGAGTCTTCAGGTATATAAAACAGCGATGGAGGTAATAGAGCTCATTTGAGTGACTTGACATCAACTTTTTCCATATCCAGTAACGTTGACAACTACTTCTATCGAATGCAGCCAAACAAATCCTGTTTCATTAGCTACAAAACCTGCCGTTTATACATTGCAGAATAATGGAAAGGAGTTAAAACCGCAAATAAAGATTAAAATTACGCATCAGAATAGACAAAACGGGGAACAGGGGTATTTCCACAAAGCAGTCACTCAGATGAGGCAGGCTATCGCACACCCTTAGGGCAGGGATAAGGTGGTTTATAGGAAGACCAACCTGAGAAGGCTCTATGTTCTCCAGGTTATCCTATATGGAAGGGCGACCAATACCTCTAGTTTTGTACCTTTTTGTCCCAGGATTACCTTAAACACACAATCCTCTGGGGTACAGAGACACTTTATACACAGGTGTTTTTCGAATCAAAATCTTTGCTTGTTTTACTGGTTTTCATGCGGTGAATATAATCAGCATCAACATAAAGAAAACCCCTGCTCTGCTAAACACTCACTAAACAATTCTTTTCTCCTCACTATACTTGGGAGGCTTTCCGTTTATGAAGACGTTCTCTCAATCGGGGAACGAAATCAATATCTCTACCTCGCTGCAGGTGGACTATTTAACCAACTCCTTTCTTATGAGATGCAGCTGAGTGAAATCGGAGGGTTCGGCTACTCCTGGTCTGGAATTCTCATCCGCCATTTATGAGCATGAATGAAAATGTGGAGTGGAGGACTGGCTCACCCTTCTCTCCAAAAGTTCCACCCCACAGATCCAAAATACATTTCTGCTTCTTCCTGGGGCTAATCAGGGCTTATTCCCTGCAATATGTGTCATGGACGCTGTTTGAAAACAAGTAGGCCCTTATTACTCTTAATGCTATTTCATACCTCTCAAGTACTCCTCACAGGAAGGGACAGTCCCTCTTAAGGACACAAATCTTTTTGTACTTTTCTCAAAATGTTTGCTGGATACGAGTACATCACAGTGTTCCACGTCATTTTCAGTCTCTATAACGTGTATAGAAACAACAGAAAACGTATATAAAAACTAAACGTTTTAAACAGTGGTCATCCAATAGATCATGAAGTCACATAAATCTTTTGGGAAAGTTTCATCACAAAAATGTTCCTTGAGAAGCCAAAAGGCCCTATTAAATAGGACGCATTAAAATGCATTATGCAGGCAGCAGTGATCTTAATGCAACCCATGACATTCATTTTCCATGCGTGCTCCAATACGGAATTTGGTTACTAATAATTAATCATTAAGATAATTACAAAACGGAACAGCATGCATGCAGTTTTGGCTTTTCTTTTGCTCCGTCACAAGTGTATGTAAGGCATTGCCAGCGTTAGAAGCGCTTATGATAGAACATGCACATTGAGTAGCCACCCTGGAGCCTCTAGACAAGGACACAATGTATAGGGTTGGCATCTTTGGCCAAAATGCCTGATTATAGTTGTTATAGGCAAGAACTAGCCCTGGGAAGACTATTGTGGGTTCCGGCTTTTGCTCAGATGATGATCCAACCTCATCTATGTATCTTGTAGAGTTAAGCAAGTATCTACAGTAAGTGGGACATCTTCTCCAGAAGGCATCCTTCCAAGGTTCCAGCTCAGCATCTCCCTTGTTTTTTATTTACCCGACCGACCCACCAATAAAAGGATTTTAAAAATGTATAAATTTTGCTATATTTTGGTAATATCCTCGTCAGCTGTCCTCATAAATTATGAAGCAGAAGAACGCCGCAATTATGGTCCAAAAAAAATTACAATGTGCTATAATTTAGTCACGTCTGTTGGTTATAAAGCAGAAAAAAAATACAATTAAACAATAAGCCAAGACTTTTTTAACTATCGTTTATTTTATTGAAATTCTTCTTGACGCAGTCCTATTTATTTTGATCTATAGCCCCCCAAAAAATATGGAAATAATTAAGGGAAAGATCAGTG